>JAEAOA010001697.1:0-34191 GCA_016746295.1 Potamilus streckersoni
CTAATTGAACAGAATGGAATTATAAAATGTCTAAATTTCATGTATATATAAAGGTCAATTCAAGACAAATGTAGTAATCTACCAAACGATATTGTTGTTCCTCTTGTAATCATTAATGCTGTCTCTTACACAAAACTTAAGATGTAATTTTCACACATCTTTCTACCAGTCAGATGTGCGAAACTAAGGCTGACAAATTTACAATGGTAATTTTTGGCAGGTTGTGTATGTCACTGCAGACTTCGTTTTTCAAACACCAAGTGCTGTATTAAATCAAATTATTTTCCTCATAAGAAAAGTGTTGAGCAGGCCAACTGTATTTGGTCTTGTTTAGGCTCTCAGGAAAAGGCACCAAGAGCAAAATTAAAAATCATGACGGTCCAAAGATGTACGAAAAGATCACCAAGAATAAAAGCAAAAATCATGACTATCCAAAAATGTACAGTGCATAGAATACGTTTAAAAAATGTATAGTGTCTGTAACGGCATCCAAAATGATATGGGATCTGAAACAGTGTCCAAACAAATCAAATACAACTACAATAAATACAACTACATAACTTTTTTTTAGAGAACTGAACAAAGTCAAACTATGTCCCCTTATCTGTTCTTACATGATGGTTAAAATGAATTTTACTCCCTTCAATAGATTTAAGCAAAGGCATTGAAATTGTATATCCCAATTAAAGCAACGATAGACATTCTGACATGACGAAATTATGTACATTCCCTTACCTGTACACACTTTTTGTTAATTTACCTGTAACCAACTATCAACAAAGACTCTTCATTCAATGGTTGTAGACATTACTTGGGACCGGTTATGGGTAAATGTACATGAACAAAGAAAGTCAAGAACAGATGTGTTTTGTGGTCACGGTTGCGCAGTTAAGCAAAGATAATTTTTCTGAATGCTATACATTGGGATCGAAAAATATAATATTTATTGGGGTGTTTCCTATTTCCATTATGGATAAATTGTCAGCAATAGTGCTTGGAGATTCATAGAATCTTGTTTCACTGTGCATCATATTTTTTTTTTCCAGAAAGTATGTAACCTGTGGAATAGATATGAGTTGAACATTATTTCAGTCAATGCCTGCATTTAGCTCAAAACAGAATTTTGGGTCACACATCATTTCAGTTACATTCAGTTTGATATTATTATTTCTGCATTGATTTATATATTATGATAAAAGTAAAATTACGTATTTTAATTGTCAAGTTTAAACCGTTAAATTATGGAATTACATTGTATTGGTTAATTAAAGGGTCATGGGATAGCGTACTCTTTGCATATTGAAACATGTCAACCAAGACCATGTCAATCATAATCAAACCAAATCTATCGCTACTCAATTAAGAGGACAAAATTAAAGAGAATAATTTAGAGAACAAAATATAATAAAAATAATGTTGATAATGATAATAATAACAATTATTTATTATTTATTTATTAATTTATTATTATTATTATTATTATTATTATTATTATTATTATTATTATTATTATTATTACTATTATTATTATTATCGGTAGTAGTAGTAGTAGTCCAGAACAGTAATGATACACACTATTTCTGAGACATAACGTTTGGAGCATATTTTTGTTCTATCTGAGACATATTTTTCTGTCCTCAAGGAATTGTACCAGATTACCAGAAATTTCTAGTAATGTACGCTTGATAAATAAAATACATAAATATGGTGACACAACACTACATGTAAAGATCACACCATAAGAACACATTTCTTTCCATAATGATGTGCCACTTCAAATCACATATTTGCAAAATGGCCTCTACGCAGAGGTTAAATAATATAATGTATTATTTTGAGCTCAGTCAATGATTCTCATTTTAAAAAAAATAATGAAACTTGTCCAGCTGTGTGCTAAGTACATAACATTTCTTGTATATCTTCCAAACCACTCTTTCTGGACTTGCATGTAGATAGATCACCCCCAAAGTATATAACACAGACCCAGACTGTTATGGAATAATATGCAGACAGCTCAGTGTCTACATTATGTAATGTAATTATGACAGCAAAAATACTTATCTGATGTGTGCTAGCAAATCTGTTATAGGCTGGTTACTTACCGTAGTGTAGGACATGTGTATATATATATATATATATACAGTATTGGGCAAATTATTAATTTTCACTCCTAAACCTACCTACATGAATCTCATGTATTCTCTCTTTGACTTGGTAGGTACAAAAGCACAAATAATATATCCCAACATTTACGTTGACCTCTACTGCACTGAAATTCTGTTGTATGCTTCCTAATGTAAAATATTAACTGACTGATACAGTCATCTAAAAGTATGTCTTTATTTTTATTTGACTAAAGCAGCCAAAGTACCCGACCCAAAACACTTCTGTCCAACTTAATGATTCAGTATTTAAGTAAAACATATCTTCTGATGTACAACTTTGACAAAAGCTGTTATGATTAATGGCTTTAAATAAATCCATTTTATCACTACACCTCTGGAACAATTAGGGATCCAAAAAAAGGAACTTAAGTATAATTTTTCTTTGTTTATAATTTTTATTATAACATTTAATCAATTACACTAATTCCGTAAGATGTCCGATACATATATATATATATATATATATATATATATATATATATATATATATATATATATATATATATATATATATATATATATATATATATATGTATGTATGTATATATATATGAATATACATGATAAAACATATCAGGAAGTAAAATAAATCACGTACCAGCCTGATAAATCGGACAAATACTGTATAAAACCGAGAGAGAAGAATATGACTTCTTTGATAACATTATAGGTTATTTTGGGAATGACAAAAAGCAGTCATGCAGAAAAAGGTTTAGGATGGGCACAAAAACTGATGCTTAATATTTAATTTGTGTGAATAGAGCATTACATTTATTTTGTAAATATAACAACTACGTGACCTAAGTCATTACTATATTGCTCTATTAAAGGGAAACAGAACGAAATTTTAAGTCACAATTGTTTGTGTATTGAGATTGTAATGCTGCAAAATGAATAGTCTTCACTTGAAAATGACACATTTCAGGTACAATATTAAAACAAATTCCTAAAGATGTTTCAGAAATATAACTAAGAAATTAATATAATTACCTAACGTAAATGTAAGTCTTTTGACTCCAAAGTCATAAACGGTGAGGGTGAGGGTGGGGTGAGGGTGAGGGTGGGGTGAGAATGTCATAAAAAGAATCATCTTGTGTTCCTAATGAAACTTTATAAATGGGTTATGAATTTATCATAGGCTTTTATGGAATCAAAGAAAATGAAAAGTGACTTTGTTAAAGAATTATCAATTTGGTTCACTTAAAGGTGAATCACGACCTGAATAGTGGCTAGTGAATAATGTTTTGAAAGATGACTAGCGCATACAGTGTCCTGAATGCTGGCTAGTGATATCTGCCTTAAATGCTGGCTAATGAAAGATGTACCCAATTGCTGGCTAGTAAATGCTTTCCTGAATGTTGGCTAGTGAATAATTCACTGAATGCTGGATAGTGAATATTGTCCTGAAAGCTGGCTAGTCAATACTTTCCTGAAAGCTGGCTAGTGAATACTGTCCTGAAAGCTGGCTAGTGAATATTGCCCTGAATGTGGGCTAACGAATACTATCCAAGAGACTCTTAACTGCTAAAATCACAAAGTTTCCATGTTTGTAATTAAGATAATATCTAATTCTGCAAATGCGTTTATTTGGAGTTTAACGTAGCTTTAACAATTTTGGTTGTATCGCTATGATGTCTGCAGTGTGTTATTTATTGTGATTTATATCATTTTTTAATCATGTTGCAAACATGAAGCATTATGCCGTCCTAGTCACATTATCCAGACACCAGGCCGACTAGTCCTAATACTAATATCCTAATGCTGAGCGCCAAGCAAGACAGCTGCCAATACCATGTTTACAAGTCTTTGGTATGACACGGACAAAGTTCAAACCCATGAATCCCCTGCGGGTCCGAGATTGTAGAATTGTCCCGATATGCCTAGTTACGTTTCGTAAAGAGGCGACTAAGCAGAGACAACCTGTTTCCCGTGGGTTAGGGTCCGTGTAGGGGGAGGAAAGTATCCTGGTAGTTGAGCAAAGTCTTTCTAATGCAGTACACCATTTTGGCCTCTACTTCTTCTCGATGGGTTGTCGGGATGGACACATCTCGACAAATCGGCTGGTCACTACGAGCCTAGGAAATATGCCTTTGCTTGCACTCTTTCTTTCTCGTTGTATCTCTCTTGATACCACCGATGCCCTTACATTATACTACTATGACTTTCATTTTTCCGCGTCTTAAAAGACCGTATTGAAGGCGGTAGCTTAACTGGTCAGTCGGGAGATAATTTATCCGACTGAGTATATCTTATGGAATGAATCAGGAGGTGACCATGCTTAACGAGTTAAACGTCTGTGTATTCTTGGCACATGAAAAGTGTCCCAATGTTTGGATCCTTGGGAGGTGTGCCACGAGTTCTGATTTTTAAACAAACCAACATGAAAATTTAGAACAAAATAAACTCAAACGCACCAAAACCGATGCTGAAAAAGCCAAATATGTGGCCGATGCGGAGATCTTTCTCATCAGGAATCTTTGCGAAGAGCAGCTCTGCTTTGTTTCAGCTTTCGAAAGGAGCACCACGTCAGTTCCAGTTCTACCAACTGTAAAAGAATCCTAAAACCTTGGGTCACTAAGGAATGTACGGAAGCCATTAGACTACGTCGAAAAGCATTAAACAAATTTAATAATCATCTGACGGCCGAAAACTTAACTATATATCGCATTGTCCGAAGCAAAGGTTGTCGCACAATCAGGGAAAGTAAATGAGCATCATGGAAGAAATATGTTTCTTCTTTAAACTCTCGTTCCTCTGTTCAGAAAGTTTGGGATACTGTACGCATAATAAACGGAAAGAACAAACAAAACCCTCTCTGACACCTGCAACTAAACAATAACAACTTTAATTCAAAACGTGACATTGCAAATACTCTTGCTGACAGCTTCTCCAAAAATTCATCATCATCTAATTATACCGAAGCCTTCCAAAAACTTAAAGCTCAAAAAGAAAAGTCACGTTTAAAATTCACATCCAACAACTTGGAAAGTTATAATCAGTTGTTCTCGTTATCGGAGCTTAGGGAGGCTTTAGATATGGCCCATGATACATCCACTGGGCCTGATGAAATACATTACCAGTTTTTGAAACACCTTCCAGAATCATCATTAACAACTCTTTTGAAACTCTTCAGTGACTTATGTCTTATTGGTAATATACCAAAAAAACTGGAAAGAAGCAACTGTAATACCAGTTCCAAAATCCGGTAAAGATAGCGAAGACCCCAACAGCTATCGACCAATTGCACTGACAAGCTGTGTGTGCAGAACAATGGAATGAATGATCAATTCTCGACTTCTCTAGTACTTGGAAACTAACAATTTAATATCTCCTTTCCAAAGTGGCTTTCGATATGGACGGAGTACTAATGATCATCTAGTTAGACTCGAAACATTCATTCGTGATACCTTTATGAAGAAAGAACATTTGGTAGCGGTTTTTTTATTTGAACAAAGGCCTATGACACAACATGGAAGTACGGGATACTAAAAGACCTGCACGATCTGGGACTCAAAGGCCGTCTTCCCTCATTTATCTCCAATTTTCTCCCCCTGCGGGTCCGGGGTTGTAGAATTGGCCCGCCGTGCCTCACTACGTGTCGTAAAAGGCGACTAAGTAGAGGCAACCTGTTTGCCGTGGGTTCCGACACGTAACGGAGGAGGAAAGGATCCTGGTAGTTGCAACACACTACTTTGGCCTCTACTTCTCTTAAGACGGGTGGTTGAGATGGGCCCGGTCTCGACAAATAGGCTGGTCACACCGAGCCCTAGGAAGTCTTAATTAACTCTCTCACCTCCTTTTACTTTATTCTTGTATCTCGCTTGATACCACCGTTTCCACTATATTCTATTCTTATATCTTTCCCTTTCTTAAATCTTAGAAGACTTCCTAGAAGGCGGTGGCTTAACGGGTCAATCGGGGGGTAAATTTACTGACATTCGAAATTGGCGACTTCAGGGTCAACCAAAGGTAATTTTACCAACTGAGTATGGTGTTTGTGTATCCCTGGCACTTGAAAAGTGTCCCCTTGTTGGGCTCCTTGGTGGTCGGGGAGCACGGGTGCTGAATCTTTCAAACTGCCATCATGGAGAATTTTAAAAAAAACTCCAAAACGTACCAAAACTGGGTCATCAGATTCGGATGATGAACCATGTAGTGTGGAGTCCTTTCCTCGCTTCATGGTCATCCATTCAAAAGACGACGCTAAACAACTTGCCACATTGTCACCATTTATAGTCGAAAAGACTTTACTTGGATTAGTCGGCAAGCCAAAAAGTGTGAAGAAGCTAAGATCAGGTGACCTACTTGTAAAGTGTGAGCGCAAAGCTCAAACTGAAAATATACTGAAAATTAAATTCTTTCACGATATTCCAGTAACCTACTCCGCCCACTCTACACTTAATACATCAAAAGGCATCATTCGTTGCCGTGACCTTGCTGGAGTCTGCGACAAGGACATCGTCGAGGGCATGAAAACTGAAGGTGTCACTGCAGTCCGTAGAATTCGTATCAAACGAAACAATAATCTGCAGGACACCAACACTATTATACTCACCTTTAATAAGCCCATATTACCTAAAGTGGTCAAGGTTGGCTTCTTACAAGTTAAGGTTGAGGTATATATACCAAATCCCCTCCGATGTTACAAATGCCAAAAATACGGCCATCATGAAGACAGATGCTCTCGAAGCCAAATCTGTGGCCGTTGTGGCGACTCCTCCCACCGGGAATCAGAGTGCAAGGCCACTCCCCACTGCGTAAACTGCCGCAAAAAACATCATGCTAGTTCCAAGGAATGCGACACTTGGAGACAGGAGGAGGAAATCCAGAGGATTAAATACACTAATAATATTCCCTATCCCGAGGCCAGGAAACTTGTTCAAGCTAGATCATTCCCCGGCCCATCCTTCTCAACTGTAGTGAAGAGCAGCCAGAAAGCAACGAAAGACGCACAAACTCCAACAAACCCGCCTGAACCCCATGCTGACTCAAACATCCCACACTATAGACCGCAGAAAAACTCTACATCGACGCAAACAACATTCAACATTACCTCACCACCAAAATCACCAAAAAGCAAGGAAAGGCTTCAAACAAATAGGCATAAAAAGGGCCTGATGACCCTATAAAAATACACAACAGGTTTGAAGACCTAGAGGACATGGATGCGGAAGAATCTGCTTCATGTCCTCAGGGTAACTCCAGATCCAATAACAAAAGATACACCCCCGTACTTCCTCCAGATAAATAACAAAATTATTTGCCACTCGAAAGGTCTAATATACAGCTGAAATGAAGAACACCATTTTACAATGGAATTGTAGAGGACTTAAAGCCAACTACCATGATATTCTTCTGCTTTTAGATGAACATGATCCTGCAGTACTATGTCTTCAAGAAACATTTTTGAAAAATACAGACAACATCACACTTAAAAAGTACTCCCTGTTTAACCACTACTCTCAGAATGTTGACAGGGCCTCAAGGGGAGTCTCTGTTATTGGGAACAATAGAGCCCCTCATAAGGTCATTCCTCTAAACACAAATTTACAAGCCATTGCTGTAAGCGTCACTCTTCGGCGAGTGATTACATTTTGTTCTATTTACTTACCACCAAACACTAACCTAGTCCCAAACGAATTAGATTCCCTTGTGCAACAACTTCCTGCACCATTTGTTTTACTCGGTGATTTTAATGCCCATAATATTCTATGGAGATCAAATCATATAAGTGATAGAGGTCATAAAATTGAAGACTTTATTTCTAGACACGATCTGTGTCTCTATAATACCAAAACACCTACATACCTACACCCAGGCACGGGTACATACACATGCATCGATTTGACAATTTGTTCTCCCTCGCTGCTTTTGGACTATGAATGGAAGGTCGCTGATGATCTCCACAGTAGCGATCACTTCCCAATCTCACTTGTCAATCTTAACTCTACAATTGATGAAGTAATTCCACGATGGAATTTAAAGAAGGCCGACTGGGTCAAGTTCGAAATACTCTGCAAAACTAGGCTGAATGAGGACACAGTTTTCAATGTTAGCGATCCCATTCAGCTTTTTACATCTATTCTAATAGCAATTGCAGAAGACTCTATTCCCAAGTCCTCTACCAACTGTAAAAGAATCTTAAAACCTTGGGTCACTAAGGAATGTACGGAAGCCATTAGACTACGTCGAAAAGCATTAAACAAATTTAATAATCATCCGACGCCCGAAAACTTAACTATATATCGCATTGCCAGAGCCAAAGCTCGTCGCACAATCAGGGAAAGTAAACGAGCATCATGGAAGAAATATGTTTCTTCTTTAAACTCTCGTTCCTCTGTTCAGAAGGTTTGGGATACTGTACGCAAAATAAACGGAAAGAACAAACAAAACCCTCTCCGACAACTGCAACTAAACAATAACAACTTTAATTCAAAACGTGACATTGCAAATACTCTTGCTGACAGTTTCTCCAAAAATTCATCATCATCTAATTATACCGAAGCCTTCCAAAAACTTAAAGCTCAAAAAGAAAAGTCACGTCTAAACTTCACATCCAAGAACTCGGAAAATTATAATCAGTTGTTCTCATTATCGGAGCTTAGGGAGGCTTTAGATAAGGCCCATGATACATCCACTGGGCCTGATGAAATACATTACCAGTTTTTAAAACACCTTCCAGAATCATCATTAAAAACTCTTTTGAAACTCTTCAATGATGTATGGATTATTGGTAATATACCCAAAAACTGGAAAGAAGCAACTGTAATACCAGTTCCCAAACCCGGTAAAGATAGCGAAGACCCCAACAGCTACCGACCAATTGCACTGACAAGCTGTGTGTGCAAAACAATGGAACGAATGATCAATTCTCGACTACTCTGGTACTTAGAAGCTAACAATTTAATATCTCCTTTCCAAAGTGGCTTTCGATATGGACGGAGTACTAATGATCATCTAGTTAGACTAGAAACATTCATTCGTGATACCTTTATCAAAAAAGAACATATAGTAGCGGTATTTTTTGATTTAGAAAAGGCCTATGACACAACATGGAAGTACGGGATACTAAAAGACCTGCACGATCTGGGTCTCAAAGGCCGTCTGCCCTCATTTATCTCTAATTTTCTCTCTGACAGGGAATTCAAAGTTCGAGTGGGCTCTACCCTCTCCGATACACACCAGCAAGAGATGGGTGTGCCCCAGGGCAGTATTTTATCTGTGACGCTTTTTAACATCAAAATCAATAGTATCACCAAATGCTTAGCTCCCGGTGTTGACTGCTCATTATATGTTGACGATTTTTTAATTTGTTATCGCTCAAAACACATGCATACAATTGAGAGGCAACTACAGCAAAATATCAATAAGATTACAAGTTGGGCCAGTAATAACGGTTTCAAATTTTCAAAATCAAAAATAGTATGCATGCATTTTTGTCAGTTGCGAAGACATCATGATAACCCTAAACTCACGCTGGATGGAACACTTATTCCAGTTGTTGAGGAAACAAAATTCTTGGGTGTTCTTTTTGACAAAAAGCTGACATTCATACCACACATTAAGAATTTGAAAGCTAAATGCTTAAAAGCCTTAAATTTGATTAAAGTAATTGCTCACACTGATTGGGGTGCTGATAAAAAAAGTCCTCCTTAATTTGTATAGAACATTTATCCGTTCCATCTTAGACTATGGATGCATTGTTTATGGTTCAGCTAGGAAGTCTTATTTGAAAATGCTTGACCCAATTCATCATCAGGGAATAAGACTTGCTCTAGGAGCATTTAAGACATCTCCGTGTGAAAGCCTTCTCGCGGAAGCGAATGAACCACCTTTATCGCATCGCAGAGAAATGCTTTCTGCACATTATGCTCTTAAGTTACGATCCAACCCTCTGAACCCTGCTTTGTCGGCCGTTTTTCATCCAAATTACAAAGCTTTATACGTAAATAAACCAAATGCTATACCTTCAGTTGGTATTAGAATATCATCCTGCTTTGACCAAATCAAATGTAATCTATCTTTAATCCAGAAAACTTTTGTCTCGAAAACACCACCTTGGCTCATTAAGCAACCCCAAGTGAATTTTAAGTTACACGATCGGAAAAAATCTGAGATAAACCCTATCCTATTCTTGAATTCTTATCATGATCTACTCAATGAATTTACACATTATGCTAGAATTTATACTGATGGATCAAAGGTTGCTGATAAGGCTGCTGCAGCCTTCGTCAGTGGCAAACACATAACCAAAGAGCGTTTGCCAAATGATGCATCCATATTTACAGCGGAAATCAGAGCAATAGACCTTGCTCTGACATTTATCGAAACTAATAATATTCTAATTAGTATTATCTTCTGTGACTCATTATCAGTGCTTCAGGCGCTACACAATATCACACTAGATAATCCACTATTGGTGAACGTTCTGATAAAAAACTCTGAACTTAGTGCCTCATGCAATATAGTATACTGTTGGCTACCTAGCCATATTGGTATTAGAGGTAACGAAGAAGCAGACCGGGCTGCTAAGATGGCCCTATCTTTAGAACCATCGGATTTTAAATTACCATATTCTGATTTTAAACCTTGTATCAAAAAGTATCTACGTCAAAAGTGGCAGGTATCATGGGATGGTGCAATCAATAGCAAACTTCATGCCATCAAACCAATCTTGGGAGAATGGACTCCTTCCCACAGAACTATTCGTAGGGAGGAGGTTGTCATTGCAAGAATCAGAATCGGTCATACATACATTACCCACTCACACATACTAAAAGGTGAAGATCCACCAGAGTGCGTTCCTTGCAATGTACCATTTACTGTTAAACACTTTATGTCCACGTGTTCCGACCTGCAACCTACGCGTGATAAATACTATAATGTACACGACATGCAGGAACTTTTTGATACTATTCAAATCACTAGAATTTTAGAGTTCCTAAAGGAAGTAAATCTTTATTTTAAACTGTAACTTTTTATGACCTTACCCAAACTAATTTTTAACTAATACCAATACCAACTATTATTTACATCTTTTCATCAAGATACATCATTTACATCTCCCGTTGATCGGGAACCAATATCTTTAACTGTTACCAACATTTACCATTTTATATTTATCTACTATGGATTTTTTACTATATCGCTGGTCGATATTGAACCTTTTTACAAATATGACCTCTTGTATGGCGCTAAATAGCCTAAAAGTGCTGGTGCGCCGTTAAAATTCAATCAATCAATCAATCAATCAAAAAAAAGTCACGTTTAAAATTCACATCCAACAACGCGGAAAGTTATAATCAGTTGTTCTCATTATCGGAGCTTAGGGAGGCTTTAGATATGGCCCATGATACATCCACTGGGCCTGATGAAATACATTACCAGTTTTTGAAACATCTTCCAGAATCATCATTAACAACTCTTTCGAAACTCTTCAATGATGTATGGATTATTGGTAATATACCAAACAAACTGGAAAGAAGCAACTGTAATACCAGTTCCAAAATCCGGTAAAGATAGCGAAGACCCCAACAGCTACCGACCAATTGCACTGACAAGCTGTGTGTGCAAAACAATGGAACGAATGATCAATTCTCGACTACTCTGGTACTTAGAAGCTAACAATTTAATATATCCTTTCCAAACTGGCTTTCGATATGAACAGAGTACTAATGATCATCTAGTTAGACTAGAAACATTCATTCGTGATACCTTTATAAAAAAAGAACATTTAGTAGCAGTATTTTTTTATTTAGAAAAGGCCTTTGACACAACATGGAAGTACGGGATACTAAAAGACCTGCACGATCTGGGTCTCAAAGGCCGTCTGCCCTCATTTATCTCTAATTTTCTCTCTGACAGGGAATTCAAAGTTAGAGTGGGCTCTACCCTCTCCGATACACACCAGCAAGAGATGGATATGCCCCAGGGCAGTATTTTATCTGTGACGCTTTTTAACATCAAAATCAATAGTATCACCAAATGGTTAGCTCCCGGTGTTAACTGCTCATTATATGTTGACGATTTTTTAATTTGTTATCGCTCAAAACACATGCATACAATTGAGAGGCAACTCCAGCAAAATATCAATAAGATTCAATGTTAGGCCAGTAATAACGGTTTCAAATTTTCAAAATCAAAAATAGTATGCATGCATTTTTGTCAGTTGCGAAGACATCATGATAACCCTAAACTCACGCTGGATGGAACACTTATTCCAGTTGTTGAGGAAACAAAATTCTTGGGTGCTCTATTTGACAAAAAGCTGACATTCATACCACACATTAAGAATTTGAAAGCTAAATGCTTAAAAGCCTTAAATTTGATTAAAGTAATTGCTTACACTGATTGGGTTGCTGATAAAAAAAAGTCCTCCTTAATTTGTATAGAACATTTATCCGTTCCATCTTAGACTATGGATGCATTGTTTATGGTTCAGCTAGGAAGTCTTATTTGAAAATGCTTGACCCAATTCATCATCAGGGAATAAGACTTGCTCTAGGAGCATTTAAGACATCTCCGTGTGAAAGCCTTCTCGCGGAAGCGAATGAACCACCTTTATCGCATCGCAGAGAAATGCTTTCTGATCATTATGCTCTTAGGTTACGATCCAACCCTCTGAACCCTGCTTTTGCGGCCGTTTTTCATCCAAATTACAAAGCTTTATACGTAAATAAACCAAATGCTATACCTTCATTTGGTATTAGAATATCATCCTGCTTTGACCAAATAAAATGTAATCTATCTTTAATCCAGAAAACATTTGTCTCGAAAACACCACCTTGGCTCATTAAGCAACCCCAAGTGAATTTTACGTTACACGATCGGAAAAAATCTGAGACAAACTCTATCCTATTCTTGAACTCTTATCATGATCTACTCAATGAATTTACACATTATGCTAGATTTTATACTGATGGATCAAAGGTTGCTGTTAAGGCTGCTGCAGCCTTCGTCAGTGGCAAACACATAACCAAAGAGCGTTTGCCAAATGATGCATCCATATTTGCATCGGAAATCAGAGCAATAGACCTTGCTCTGACATTTATCGAAACTAAACATATTCTAAATAGTATTATCTTCTGTGACTCATTATCAGTGCTTCAGGCGCTACACAATATCAAACTAGATCATCCACTATTGGTGAATGTTTTGATCAAAAACTCTGAGCTTAGTGCCTCATGCAATATAGTATACTGTTGCCATATTGGTATTGGAGGTAACGAAGAAGCAGACCGGGCTGCTAAGATGGCTCTATCTTTAGAACCATCGGATTTTAAATTACCATATTCTGATTTTAAACCTTGTATCAAAAAGTATCTACGTCAAAAGTGGCAGGTATCATGGGATGATGCAATCAATAACAAACTTCATGCCATCAAACCAATCTTGGGAGAATGGACTCCTTCCTACAGAACTATTCGTAGGGAGGAGGTTGTCATTGCAAGAATCAGAATCGGTCATACATACATTACCCACTCACACATACTAAAAAGGTGAAGATCCACCAGAGTGCGTTCCTTGCAATGTACCATTTACTGTTAAACACTTTATGACCACGTGTTCCGACCTGCAACCTACGCGTGATAAATACTATAATGTACACGACATGCAGAAACTTGTTGATACTATTCAAATCACTAGTATTTTAGATTTCCTAAAGGAAGTAAATCTTTATTTTAAACTTTAACTTTTTATGACCTTACCCAAACTAATTTTTAACTAATACAAATACCAACTATTATTTAGAACCTTTCATCAAGATACATCATTTACATCTCCCGTTGATCGGAAACCAATATCTTTAACTGTTACCAACATTTACCATTTTATATTTATCTACTATGGATTTTTTACTATATCGCTGGTCAATATTGAACCTTTCGTTTTACAAATATGACCTACTGTATGGCGCTAAATAGCCTAAAAGTGCTGGTGCGCCGTTAAAATTCAATCAATCAATCAATCAATCTCCAATTTTCTCTCTGACAGGAAATTCAAAGTTCGAGTGGGCTCTACACTCTCCGACACGCATCAGCAAGAGATGGGTGTGCCCCAGGGCAGTATTTTATCTGTGACGTTATTTAACATCAAAATCAATAGTATCACCAAATGCTTCGCTCCCGGTGTTGATTGCTCATTATATGTTGACCATTTTTTAATTTGTTATCGATCAAAGCACATGCATACAATTGAGAGGCAACTCCAGCAAAATATCAATAAATTCAAAGTTGGGCCAGTAATAACGGTTTCAAATTTTCAAAATCAAAAATAGTATGCATGCATTTCTGTCAGTTGCGAAGACATCATGACGACTCTAAACTCACGCTGGATGGAACGCTTATTCCAGTTGTTGAGGAAACAAAATTCTTGGGTATTCTATTTGACAAAAAGCTGACATTCATACCACACATTAGGAATTTGAAAGCTAAATGCTTAAAAGCCTTAAATTTGTATAAAGTAATTGCTCACACTGATTGGGGTGCTGTAAAAAAGTCCTCCTTAATTTGTATAGAACATTTATCCTTTCCATCTTAGACTATGGATGCATTGTTTATGGTTCAGCTAGGAAGTCATATTTGAAAATGCTTGACCCAATTCATCATCAGGGAATAAGACTTGCTCTATGAGCATTTAAGATATCTCCGTGTGAAAGCCTTCTCGCGGAAGCGAATGAACCACCTTTATCGCATCGCAGAGAAATGCTTTCTGCACATTATGCTCTTAAGTTACGATCCAACCCTCTGAACCCTGCTTTTTCGGCCGTTTTTCATCCAAATTACAAAACTTTATACGTAAATAAACCAAATGATATACCTTCATTTCGTATTAGAATATCATCCTTCTTTGACCAATTCAAATGTAATCTATCTTCAATCCAGAAAATCCCCCTGCGGGACCGGGGTTGTAGAATTGGCCCGCCGTGCCTCGCCACGTGTCGTAAAAGGCGACTAAGTAGAGGCAACCTGTTTGCCGTGGGTTGCGACCCGTAACGGAGGAGGAAAGGATCCTGGTAATTGCAACACACTACTTTGGCCTCTACTTCTCTTAAGACGGGCGGTTGAGATGGGCCCGGTCTCGACAAATCGGCTGGTCACGCCGAGCCCTAGGAAGTCTTAATTAACTCTCTCACCTCCTTTTACTTTATTCTTGTATCTCGCTTGATACCACCGATGCCCCTATATTCTATTCCTATATCTTTCCCTTTCTTAAATCTTAGAAGACTTCCTAGAAGGCGGTGGCTTAACGGGTCAATCGGGGGGGGGTAAATTTACTGACCTTCGAAATTGGCAACTTCAGGGTCAACCAAAGGTAATTTTACGAACTGAGTATGGTGTTTGTGTATCCCTGGCACTTGAAAAGTGTCCCCTTGTTTTGCTCCTTGGTGGGTGGGGAGCACGGGTGCTGAATCTTTCAAACTGCCATCATGGAGAATTTTAAAAAAAACTCCCAAACGTACCAAAACTGTGTCATCAGAGTCGGATGATCAACCATGTAGTGTGGAATCCTTTCCTCGCTTCATGGTCATCCATTCAAAAGACGAAGCTAAACAACTTGCCACATTGTCACCATTTATAGTCGAAAAGACTATACTTGGATTAGTCGGCAAGCCAAAAAGTGTGAAGAAGCTAAGATCAGGTGACCTACTTGTAGAGTGTGAGCGCAAAGCTCAAACTGAAAATATACTGAAAATTAAATCGTTGCACGATATTCCAGTAACCTGCTCCGCCCACTCTACACTTAATACATCAAAAGGCATCATTCGTTGCCGTGACCTTGCTGGAGTCTGCGACCAGGACATCGTCGAGGGAATGAAAACTGAAGATGTCACTGCAGTCCGTAGAATTCGTATCAAACGAAACAACAATCTGCAGGACACCAACACTATTATACTCACCTTTAATAAGCCCATATTACCTAAAGTGGTCAAGGTTGGCTTCTTACAAGTTAAGGTTGAGGTATATATACCAAATCCCCTCCGATGTTACAAATGCCAAAAATGCGGCCATCATGAAGACAGATGCTCTCGAAGCCAAATCTGTGGCCGTTGTGGCGACTCCTCCCACCGGGAATCAGAGTGCAAGGCCACTCCCCACTGCGTAAACTGCGCCAAAGAACATCATGCTAGTTTCAAGTAATGCGACACTTGGAGACAGGAGAAGGAAATCCAGAGGATTAAATACACTAATAATATTCCCTATCCAGAGGCCAGGAAACTTGTTCAAGCTAGATCATTCCCCTGCCCATCCTTCTCAACTGTAGTAAAGAGCAGCCAGAAAGCAACGAAAGATGCACAAACTCAAAAAAACCCGCCTGATCCCCATGCTGACTCAAACATCCCACACTATAGACCGCAGAAAAACTCTACATCGACGCAAACAACATTCAACATTACCTCATCACCAAATAGCAAGAAAAGGCTTCAAACAAATAGACATAAAAAAGGGTTTGATGACCCTATAAAAATACACAACAGGTTTGAAGACCTAGAGGACATGGATGCGGAGGAATTTGCTTCATGTCCTCAGGGTAACTCCAGATCCAATAACAAAAGATACACCCCGTACTTCCTCCAGATAAATAACCAAATTATTTGCCACTCGAAAGGTCTAATATACATCTGAAATGAAGAACACCATTTTACAATGGAATTGTAGAGGACTTAAAGCCAACTACCATGATATTCTTCTGCTTTTAGATGAACATGATCCTGCAGTACTATGTCTTCAGGAAACATTTTTGAAAAATACAGACAACATCACACTTAAAAAGTACTCCCTGTTTAACCATTACTCTCAGAATGTTGACAGGGCCTCAGGGGGAGTCTCTGTTATTGTAAACAATAGAGCCCCTCATAAGGTCATTCCTCTAAACACAAATTTACAAGCCATTGAAGTAAGCGTCACTCTTCAGCGAGTGATTACATTTTGTTTTATTTACTTACCACCAAACACTAAGCTAGTCCCAAACGAATTAGATACCCTTGTGCAACAACTTCCTGCACCATTTGTTTTACTCGGAGATTTTAATGCCCACCAGAGTGCGTTCCTTGCAATGTACCATTTACTGTTAAACACTTTATGACCACGTGTTTCGACCTGCAACCTACGCGTGATAAATACTATAATGTACACGACATGCAGGAACTTTTTGATACTATTCAAATCACTAGTATTTTAGAGTTCCTAAAGGAAGTAAATCTTTATTTTAAACTGTAACTTTTTATGACCTTACCCAAACTAATTTTTAACTAATACAAATACCAACTATTATTTACATCTTTTCATCAAGATACATCATTTACATCTCCCGTTGATCGGGAACCAATATCTTTAACTGTTACCAACATTTACCATTTTATATTTATCTACTATGGATTTTTTACTATATCGCTGGTCAATATTGAACTTTTTTACAAATATGACCTACTGTATGGCGCTAAATAGCCTTAAAGTGCTGGTGCGCCGTTAAAATTCAATCAATCAATCAATCAACTAAACTCACGCTGGATGGAACACTTATTCCAGTTGTTGAGGAAACAAAATTCTTGGGTGCTCTATTTGACAAAAAGCTGACATTCATACCACACATTAAGAATTTGAAAGCTAAATGCTTAAAAGCCTTAACTTTGATTAAAGTAATTGCTCACACTGATTGGGGTGCTGATAAAAAAGTCCTCCTTAATTTGTATAGAACATTTATCCGTTCCATCTTAGACTATGGATGCATTGTTTATGGTTCAGCTAGGAAGTCTTATTTGAAAATGCTTGACCCAATTCATCATCAGGGAATAAGACTTGCTCTAGGAGCATTTAAGACATCTCCGTGTGAAAGCCTTCTCGCGGAAGCGAATGAACCACCTTTATCGCATCGCAGAGAAATGCTTTCTGATCATTATGCTCTTAAGTTACGATCCAACCCTCTGAACCCTGCTTTGTCGGCCGTTTTTCATCCAAATTACAAAGCTTTATATGTAAATAAACCAAATGCTATACCTTCATTTGGTATTAGAATATCATCCTTCTTTGACCAAATCAAATGTAATCTATCTTTAATCCAGAAACCTTTTGTCTCGAAAACACCACCTTGGCTCATTAAGCAACCCCAAGTGAATTTTACGTTACACGATCGGAAAAAATCTGAGATAAACCCTATCCTATTCTTGAATTCTTATCATGATCTACTCAATGAATTTACACATTATGCTAGATTTTATACTGATGGAACAAAGGTTGCTGATAAGGCTGCTGCAGCCTTCGTCAGTGGCAAACACATAACCAAAGAGCGTTTGCCAAATGATGCATCCATATTTTCAGCGGAAATCAGAGCAATAGACCTTGCTCTGACACTTATCGAAACTAATCATATTCTAAATAGTATTATCTTCTGTGACTCATTATCAGTGCTTCAGGCGCTACACAATATCAAACTAGATAATCCACTATTGGTGAATGTTTTGATAAAAAACTCTGAACTTAGTGCCTCATGCAATATAGTATACTGTTGGCTACCTAGCCATATTGGTATTAGAGGTAACGAAGAAGCAGACCGGGCTGCTAAGATGGCCCTATCTTTAGAACCATCGGATTTTAAATTACCATATTCTGATTTTAAACCTTGTATCAAAAAGTATCTACGTCAAAAGTGGCAGGTATCATGGGATGATGCAATCAATAACAAACTTCATGCCATCAAACCAATCTTGGGAGAATGGACTCCTTCCTACAGAACTATTCGTAGGGAGGAGGTTGTCATTGCAAGAATCAGAATCGGTCATACATATATTACCCACTCACACATACTAAAAGGTGAAGATCCACCAGAGTGCGTTCCTTGCAATGTACCATTTACTGTTAAACACTTTATGACCACGTGTTCCGACCTGCAACCTACGCTTGATAAATACTATAATGTATACGACATGCAGGAACTTTTTGATACTATTCAAATCACTAGTATTTTGGAGTTCCTAAAGGAAGTAAATCTTTATTTTAAACTGTAACTTTTTATGACCTTACCCAAACTAATTTTTAACTAATACCAATACCAACTATTATTTACATCTTTTCATCAAGATACATCATTTACATCTCCCGTTGATCGTGAACCAATATATTTAACTGTTACCAACATTTACCATTTTATATTTATCTACTATGGATTTTTTACTATATCGCTGGTCGATATTGAACCTTTTTACAAATATGACCTACTGTATGGCGCTAAATAGCCTAAAAGTGCTGGTGCGCCGTTAAAATTCAACCAATCAATCAATCAATCAATCCAGAAAACATTTGTCTCGAAAACACCACCTTGGCTCATTAAGCAACCCCAAGTGATTTTTGCGTTACACGATCGGAAAAAATCTGAGACAAACCCTACCCTATTCTTGAACTCTTATCATGATCTTCTCAATGACTTTACACATTATGCTAGATTTTATACTGATGGACCAAAGTTGCGGATAAGGCTGCTGCAGCCTTCGTCATTGGCAAACACATAACCAAAGAGCGTTTGCCAAATGATGCATCCATATTTTCAGCGGAAATAAGAGCAATAGACCTTGCTATGACATTTATCGAATCTACACACATTCTAAATAGTATTATCTTCTGTGACTCATTATCAGTGCTTCAGGCGCTACACAATATCAAACTAGATAATCCACTATTGGTGAATGTTCTGGTAAAAAAAAAACTCTGAGCTTAGTGCCTCATGCAATATAGTATACTGTTGGCTACCTAGCCATATTGGTATCAGAGGTAACGAAGAAGCAGACCGGGCTGGTAAGATGGCCCTATCTTTAGAACCATAGGATTTTAAATTACCATATTCTGATTTCAAACCTTGTATCAAAAAGTATCTACGTCAAAAGTGGCAGGTATCATTGGATGATGCAATCAATAACAAACTTCATGCCATCAAACCAATCTTGGGAGAATGGACTCCTTCCTACAGAACTATTCGTAGGGAGGAGGTTGTCATTGCAAGAATCAGAATCGGTCATACGTACATTACCCACTCACACATACTAAAAGGTGAAGATCCACCAGAGTGCGTTCCTTGCAATGTACCATTTACTGTTAAAGACCTTATGACCACGTGTTCCGACCTGCAACCTACGCGTGATAAATACTATAATGTACACGACATGCAAGATCTTTTTGATACTATTCAAATCACTAGTATTTTAGATTTTCATAAAGGAAATAAATCTTTATTTTAAACTGTAACTTGTATGACCTTACGCAAACTAATTTTTAACTAATGCAAATACCAACTATTATTTACATCTTTTCATCCAGATACATCATTTACATTTCCCGTTGATCGGGAACCAACATCTTTAACTGTTATCAACATTTACCATTTTATATTTAACTACTATGAATTCTTTACTATATCGCTGGTCGATATTGAAGCTTTCTTTTTACACATATAACCTACTCTATGGCGCTAAATAGCCTAAAAGTGCTGGTGCGCCGTTAAAATTAAATCAATCAATCAATCAATCAAGGATTGTGATACCACGAAAAAGGTGAACGAAATGCAAAGGGTAATATACACACCTAATCCTCCCTATTCAGAGGCCGGAACATTGCACAGGAAAAAGCACCCCTCACTGGCCCATTATTTTCCACTGTAATGAAATTCAATCCCTAAACAACGAAGAACGCTCAAACACAGACAGATCCATCCGATTTAACATTAAGCTCTAATCCCTCCTTTACAAAGCACAGCAAAAATACGGCATCTACTCAAACAACATTTAATAATACCAACCACCAAAATCACCAAGGAATAAAGATAAATCTCAAGGAAATAGACATCAAAAGGCGTCGGATAAGTTTAGAGACATTGAGAGCATGGATGTAAAAGAAACTGCTCTATGTTCCTAAAGTGGCTTCAGGACTACCACCAAAATCTCATCTACGTGCTTCCTCCAGAGATAACCACTTAGATTGTCCCCACGAAAGGTCTAACCCAACTACACAATCTCCACTTTAAACTTATAATGAAGAACACCATCATGCAATGAAACTCTCGACTACTTAACGTCAATTGGAATATTATTCTTCTGCTTTTAAATGAATATGATCATGCAGTACTATATAGTTAGGAAACATTTTTTTATAAAAAGGATACGAATAACATTACACTTTAAAATTACTTCCTCTTTAACAGCTACTTTCAGAATGGTGACAGGGCCTCAGGAGGAGTTTCTGTATCTGTGAACAATATAGACCCCATAGAGTCCTCCCTTTAAACACAAATTTGTACGCCATTGCTGTAAGTGTCACTCTACATCAAGTGATCACCTTTCGTTCTTTTTGCATACCACCAAACACCACCCTACTACAAAATGAATTAGACGCGTTTGTTCGACAACTTGCCACGCCTTGTGTTTTGCTATGGGATTTCAATGCCCCAAACATTATATGCTGATCACAATACATAAGTGATTGAGGCCACAAAGTAGAAGACTTCATTTCTAGACACGATTTTTTTCTATATAACGCCAAAAATCTCCGACGTACTTACACCCAGTAACGGATATATAAACCTGTATGAACTAAACGATTTTTCGCCTATGCTGCTTTTGGAATTTTTATTGGAAGGACGCTGATGACTTTTTCAGCAGTGATCATTTTCCAATCTCCCTTGAAAGTATCAACCCTATTATTTATGACGCAATTCCACAATGGAACTTAAAGAAGGCCGAGTGTATTAAGTTTTAAACCCTTTGTATAGCTACTCCTAACGAGCATAAAGTTTTACACGACTTTATTCGACATCTTACTTCTACCTTAAAAGAGAATGCAGATAAATGTATTTCAAAGTCCTCACCAAATTGTCAAAGATCCCCAAAACCGTGGTTCACGTAAGAATGTAAAAAAGCCATTCAAAAACGTCGAAAAGCACTGAAAAATTTAATAATCGTCCAACGCCCAAAAATTTAATTAAATACTGTATTGTTCAGGCCAAAGCTCGACGCACAGCTAAAGAAATTTAAAGAACCTAATGGTAAAAATATGTTTCAACTTTAAATTCTAGTTTCTCTATAACGAAAGTTTGGGACACGATCTGCAAAATAAATGGAAAGGGAAAATTCAATTCATTCCGACATCTGAACTAAAGAACAACAATTCCACGCATGAAACAGCTGCTATACTTGCTGATAGATTATTTTTCTAAATATTCATCATTCTCTTATTATTCAGAAGCTTTCAGAAGATTAAAATCTCAGAAAGAAAAGACATGGTTAAAATTCACATCGAATAACTCATAAAATTATAATCATGCAAAATAGTGGGACAATTGATCAATTCTCGGCTAGTATGGTATTTGGAAACCAAGATTATTATATCTCTTTTCCAAAGTGGTTTTTGTTATTGTCGTAGACCCAATGGTCATCTGGTTAGACTGGAAAAATCTATTCGCGAAGCTTTTATCGGGAAGGAACATTTAGTAGTGTTTTTCTACGTGGAAAAAACCTATGACACAACATGGAACTAATCTGACATGACCATGATATGAAACGTTCTCTCAGACAGAGAATTCAGGGCATGAGTGGGCTCCACCCTCTCTGATATGCACGAGCAAGAGATGGGTATTAAACAGGGCTGTATTTTACATGTGGTTTTTTTCAACATCAAAATCAATAGCATCATTAAGTGTTTGGCTCCTGGTGTGGCTCCTCACTCAGTTTGAGAACTACACAATAATTGATATAAAAGGATTAAAGGATGAGGAAACAGCTTCTGCAGCCATCGTTGTTGGAAACTTCATAGCAAAAGTTTGCTTGCCAAATGGGACATTATTTCTTTCAGCCGAAATCAGAGCAGCAGACCTTGCTCTGCAATATATCGAAAACAAATATATTTTAAACAGCATCATATTTATCTACTCTCTGTCAGTACTTCAGTTCCTGCACAACAGAAAACCGGATAATCCATTATTTACAAATATTCTTCTCAAAATTACTAAGATTACAGTAATAATTTTACGAAAAAAGAATGAGAAAGATTTAAAAACTAGGAAAGCATAATTAATATTCATTGCTAAAGTATGCAAATCAGGAAACTAAATTTACCTGTACTTTTTTTGGACACTAACAACAATATCCAACAAAGGCCAAAAACTTTCTTTGAATCAAATATCTAAAAATATGTCATTACAGAAACAATAAACAGTAATGTTGTATGAAGAAAAGCTGATTTTGTATCCCATTAGGATATATAGCTCAGCTTAGTTTTCTTTTTGCAGTTAACATAATGCAGGCTGATGGGATTTTTTAAGAATATAATTTCAAACGATCACCTAGACTCAGTATTCTACTTTTATTTAAACCTTGTACTGTATTCCAATTTCGTAACCAAATTCATCACATTTTTTTACTATGTCCATCAGTGTATGTGTATCAATTATTATCTGGTGCAAGTGTGCTTTTGATAGACTGAAATAGTTACCAGGAACCAATCTAACATTGGGTCATAATGATCGCATCAGTACTCATCCCATTAACCTGGACAGAATTCAGTGTTATCCCATTTCATTAAACGTGATAGAGACTTGGCCAACATTCAATATAGTAAGATACATCTAATCAATGTAAAATGATTGATGGAAATAATAGTGTTGAATCTTGTTGTAGCTCAGGGACGATTTCCCATCCCAAACTGCAATGTGAAGTAAATGTAATAAATCCCTATACCTTGAAAATATATATGAGGAAAGATGGAAATTAAACGCCCCCCATTCACATTTTATCCAAGGTGCAACAATGAAGAAAACACGCCTTCCATTAATAGTGGACTATTTACTTATCATAACACCCAGTATGATCAAAGTTGTCTTTCTGCAAAATAGTCGTAAATAGTTCGATAAAATGATTGAAACTGGTTTCAATAACCAAACACTGAATAAGAAGACATTCCTGTATAATTTCACGGGGGGGGTGTTTGTTATGTTGTTTCATCTGGTTCTGTCACGTTCTGCGAGCCCTAAGCAAACCAGGTGTATAAACGTGGGGCTAGTTCAACGTGTTTTATGTGTGAGCAATCACCGCTGGCAGTGTCAAGCGATTATGTAAGTCGCCAGAACAATTCATTTTTCTGAGTCCAACCTGGTACCTTTCACCGATTCGTTATATACATTAGTTGGTGATCAAAAGGGAGCCCGCAGGATTAACGGTGTGGACAGACAGAACCTTGACAGCTCAGTTGATTGATGCAGGCCAACAGCATCCAATCGGAATTCAGTTAGTGGGTGGCCATAACTATAATCTGGGAACGCGACTCGTGAAATTGGCGGGATTTGAAAGACAAAGGACTGGGAACAAAGAATGGAAGCTTCAAAGGTAGATATTTGCTCGACTCTTGCAAACATTACAGCGCCGTAACTGTAAGTACTGACATTATGTTTTACCCAATTACTAGGATAATTTAGCATGTATAATTACTTTGTAGTGTTTCATTTATGTGCTTGTTTGAGACAGAATTTGAGTTACGTAGGATTATGTAGATTGCTAGTTCAGCAGCATTATTGTTATAAGTCGTTATAGGTTATTTCGTGGTAACCAGCACTTTAGTAATGCGTATGTAGAGTTTGCTCTTATTGGTATTGGAGTCAGGAAATGATTGATGTAAGCAAGATTAGAAAATATATGTTTGAATATGTCAAAGCCTAGATATTTGCATATTTGTATATTTTGTATGAGTTGTAATGCAAAGATATGCGTCTGGTTATTGTGATATTGTCAGTATCATCGAATTATGAGTCTGTACTGATGTTAATCGATTATCGTTGTATGTATACGATCAATTGATATCGTGCGTTTATGATGTTGCTATTATGTTGTGTTATTATATTGTGTTTTACCATACAAAAATGTATGTGTTTCTGGGTGTGAACAGATGTGTAGTGTGAGGTGGGCGTCCAGGAAAAAAATAGTATAGCTTTTTTGGGGACAACTTTCGGCTAGATGTAGAGGAGAGAGAGAGAGAGAGAGAGAGAGAGAGAGAGAGAGAGAGAGAGAGAGAGAGAGAGAGAGAGAGAGAGAGAGAGACGGATAGACGAGGGAAGTAGAGGAGGAGAAGTATCTGTGAGGAACGAAGTGGAGGAATACGAGAAGGAACCCAGTGAGAATTAGACTGAAAGAATCAGGAGATCAGTAAAAACCAAGGACAGGTCGAAACTCTCACACTTTAACTCATATGATGAGATAGGCTCAAAGGGTGGAGCGAAAGGGGCGCATTATGAAGTTCGAGTAATTGGATATTTGATTGTCAGTTAAATTATTGTCATTTAGGGTCACTCTTTGTGCTTTTATTATTTAATTGTCGGCATTGCTGAAAGGGGCGCTCAGAGCTATATACCAACATTCATTAACTTCTCAGCCATAATCGAGCCTGGGTGGGTACCACATCTAAATAAATATTGGAAACACCCCACTCGAACTTCTTACAAACCATACAAGGATAAAATGATCCCGGTCACAGGTTCCAGGAATTTTGTATAATAGTACATTACGAAACTAGGAGTGTACGAAGCAGGGAAGCAGACTGACTGTTAATACACTACCAAATAAGATTCGTTTTTATTAAAAACACGTAACATTTATTTCCTCAGACAACTGTCTACGTCTAAACTCCATTTCTGTATTTTCAATTAGTAAAATGTTCATGCCGTGATTTCACTGCAAAAGTAATAGTGAAAATTCTTATCATGCTTCAGGATATATCTGCGAGAGAAATCAAGAATTCTCTGAAACCCGTTTTTCCCATAATATATATATATATATATATATATATATATATATATATGTGTGTGTGTGTGTGTGTGTGTGTGTGTGTGTGTGAAACAAAGCTAATTATTTTACTAAGTACTTATTTCCCTTGGCTGCCTTGCTATCTTTAATCACATTTATGATTGAGTATGTAATTTTTAAGGTAGTATAATTACACAATGAAATGTATCACAGTGTTAGATTGATGAACTGAAATGAGTTACACGACACACGACCGGTGCCGCTGTTTCTTAAGCATGTAGGATTTGTATGCTTTTTGACCGTTTTCAATTACACCTGCTTTATATGATTCAGGAGACGCAATTACCGTAATAATAGAATCGGAGACCCTCTTTTTATTTTGTGCAACAATACAGCAAATGCTTACGCTAGTCGATATCAAAACAAGGTGTACACTTAAGTACGTTCTCAGCGAAATGCTCGCGTACATAGCTGTTACAGTTTACGTTTAATTACAAGACGACACATTGCATTTATGATGATTACACTTATTGTAAAAGGAACTAAAAGGGAGAACTATAACACGAATTTCAACTGATACAAATTTATTTCATTGATATTTTTTATTAAAATACTGTCTACACTTGGAGCAAGTGACGTTTTCGTTGATCGTAATGTCCTTGAGTATTGTTAACTGCGGTTTCCTAAGAATGTCGTTTAAAACGAAAATGTAATAAATTATATGACTTCTTTTTAGAAGTCGTTATTTCAAAGGTTGATTAGATTTGCAAGTCCTACCTACCGTTTTCGACGATGTAATAAGCGGAATATCAAATTTCCGTTACGAATTTTGATCGCGATTTTCTTCAAGTTCATCCTATAGGATCCAATGATTTGTATTTTCTGGTTTAAAAATTGGTATCTACGCTTGATTCCATGTTATATATGATTTAATCTAAAGTATTTGAGATGCGATAAAAGATGTAAATATAACTCATCAAGTGTCTTTAAAATTGGAATATTTGCTTCAAACATTGATTAGTTTATCTACTGAGTGACCATTTGTTAATGTGTATAATAACAATACACAAAGTTCAATTGAAACATACAGATATTTAATATCCTTTAATTATCAGTTTTTCAATCTGATTCTGTTTGATTAAGACATTGTATGAGGCTATTAACCTTGAGAAATTGTATAATGTTATTACCCATAATAAATTGTTTTCACTCAAGTAGTATTCAAGAAGAAGAAGAAGAAGAAGAAGAAGAAGAAGAAGAAGAAGAAGAAGAAGAAGAAGAAGAAGAAGAAGAAGAAGAAGGAGAAGAAGATGAGGAGTGGTGGAGAAGAAGGAATTAAGAAAATAAAAGAAACACAAAGGCCTTTTTTAGGGCCACTTCATTGCCTCGAAAAGATTTACTCTCTTTGCCTTATGTGTGTGTCTTTGTTTGGTGTCTGTATTATGTCCATCCAGTGCTATCCAGTGATCTGTCCCACCCCATTATGCGTTATAGCTCCCACCCCCGCTGTTCATATTTGGCCAGAATGAAGCCAGCACTTCCCATATTGTTGCCAATGTCCAGAACCATGACGTCACCCCAACTGTTATATGTAAATTGTCCCTATATCAACCCAACTTTCCCTTGTCCCTAGACAGCCCCAATATTCCATGATAAATTCCCATTGTCCATAAACAGCTCTAGGGTTTTACTCCATATAAAATTCCAATTGTCTCTAAACAGTACTAAGGTTTAACCCAATGCTAAATTCCCATGTTAAATTTCCATTGTCCCTAATCACACCCACTTACTTTTGAATGGGATTTCCATAATCCCTAATCACATCCACGTACTTTTGACTGGGATTTCCATTGTCTCTTAACAGCCCCTTCACGACTCTTGAGTCATGTAAGCAATTGCTTCCGCCTTTCTGAGTAATATCGAAAACGTAATGACGTTTGATGATAAACAGAGGGACTGAATTCGAATGATTACATTGATGTGAAGGTCGTCTCAGAGTTATGCGTTAGTATATGAGTGTCTGTTGAATGGAAATGTTTTGCTCTTTTTTCAGCCTTCTGGATTTTCTGAGCCGATAAAAATGACAACAGACGACGGTGAACGATCTTGCTTACACACTTGGTGTATATTTATAGTAAAGTTTCTACCCATTGTCACAGATTCGTCTTAGCCTATTGATACAACGTCCGACTCAAATGCATCAATATACTCAAGGAGTGCAAGCGAATATTAAATTACAAATTTCTAACGATGTCAAAAGATTTAAAAGAACCATGCTGTCTTTCTCTCCCTCTTTCTCTCTTCTTTCTCTCTCTTCTCTCTCTCTCTCAAACATTCTTGTATGCATGCAGAGATATACATGCATATACGCACACACACAGACACATACACATACATGCACTTTGAAACCGTCCTAACATTGTATTCACATAAATCCTGATATTGTTTTGTATTTTCTGTCACCTAGTTCATCGTTTTCATGTGTGTGTGTGTGCGTGTGAGAGAGAGAGAGACTGCGTTAGACTGGATACCAGTGGGAAATATACGGCATACGCACATACGCACATACGCATATACGCACACACACAGACACATACATATACATGCACCTGAAAACCGTCCTAACATTGTATTCAAATGAATCCAGATATCTTTTGTATTTTTTGTCACCTAGTTCATCGTTTTCATGTGTGTGTATGTGTATGTGTATGTGTGTGTATGTGTGTGTGTGTGTGTGTGAGAGAGAGAGAGAGAGAGAGACTCCGTTAGACTGGATACCAGTGGGAAATATACGGCATACGCACATACGCATATACGCACACACACACAGACACATACATATACATGCACCTGGAAACCGTCCTAATATTGTATTCAAATGAATCCTGATATTTTTTGTATTTTCTGTCACCTACTTCATCGTTTTCATGTGTGTGTATGTGTATGTGTATGTGTATGTGTATGTGTGTGTATGTGTGTGTGCGTGTGAGAGAGAGAGAGACTCCGTTAGACTGGATACCAGTGGGAATGGTACTGATTTGCCATGTACAGAGGTATGATAATGTCCTAGTCCATTTACTTGCGACAAAAACATCGTCGAGGGCATGAAAACGGAAGGTGTCACTGCAGTCCGTAGAATTCGTATCAAACGAAACAACAATCTGCAGGACACCAACACTATTATACTCACCTTTAATAAGCCCATACTACCTAAAGTGGTCAAGGTTGGCTTCTTACAAGTTAAGGTTGAGGTATATATACCAAATCCCCTCCGATGTTACAAATGCCAAAAATACGGCCATCATGAAGACAGATGCTCTCGAAACCAAATCTGTGGCCGGTGTGGCGACTCCTCCCACCGTGAATCAGAGTGCAAGGCCACTCCGCACTGCGTAAACTGCGGCAAAGAACATCATGCTGGTTCCAAGGAATGCGACACTTGGAGACAGGAGAAGGAAATCCAGAGGATTAAATATACTAATAATATTCCCTATCCAGAGGCCAGGAAGCTTGTTCAAGCTAGATCATTCCCCGGCCCATCCTTCTCAACTGTAGTAAAGAGCAGCCAGAAAGCAACGAAAGATGCACAAACTCAAACAAACCCGCCTGAACCCCATGCTGACTCAAACATCCCACACTATAAACCGCAGAAAAACTCTACATCGACGCAAACAACATTCAACATTACCTCACCACCAAAATCACCAAATAGCAAGAAAAGGCTTCAAACAAATAGACATAAAAAAGGGTCTGATGACCCTATAAAAATACACAACAGGTTTGAAGACCTAGAGGACATGGATGCGGAGGAATTTGCTTCATGTCCTCAGGGTAACTCCAGATCCAATAACAAAAGATACACCCCCATACTTCCTCCAGATAAATAACCAAATTATTTGCCACTCGAAAGGTCTAATATACAGCTGAAATGAAGAACACCATTTTACAATGGAATTGTAGAGGACTTAAAGCCAACTACCATGATATTCTTCTGCTTTTAGATGAACATGATCCTGCTGTACTATGTCTTTCATAATGTTGACAGGGCCTCAGGGGGAGTCTCTGTTATTGTGAACAATAGAGCCCCTCATAAGGTCATTCCTCTAAACACAAATTTACAAGCCATTGCTGTAAGCGTCACTCTTCAGCGAGTGATTACATTTTGTTCTATTTACTTACCACCAAACACTAACCTAGTCCCAAACGAATTAGATAGCCTTGTGCAACAACTTCCTGCACCATTTGTTTTACTCGGTGATTTTAATGCCCATAATATTCTATGGGGATCAAATCATATAAGTGATAGAGGTCACAAAATTGAAGACTTTATTTCTAGACACGATCTGTGTCTCTATAATACCAAAATACCTACATACCTACACCCAGGCACGGGTACATACACATGCATCGATTTGACAATTTGTTCTCCCTCGCTGCTTTTGGACTATGAATGGAAGGTCGCTGATGATCTCCACAGTAGCGATCACTTCCCAATCTCACTTGTAAATCTTAACTCTACAATTGATGAAGTAATCCCACAATGGAATTTAAAGAAGGCCGACTGGGTCAAGTTCGAAATACTCTGCAAAACTAGGCTGAATGAGGACACAGTTTTCAATGTTAGCGATCCCATTCAGCTTTTTACATCTATTCTAATAGCAATTGCAGAAGACTCTATTCCCAAGTCCTGTACCAACTGTAAAAGAATCTTAAAACCTTGGGTCACTAAGGAATGTACGGAAGCCATTAGACTACGTCGAAAAGCATTAAACAAATTTAATAATCATCCGACGCCCGAAAACTTAACTATATATCGCATTGCCAGAGCCAAAGCTCGTCGCACAATCAGGGAAAGTAAACGAGCATCATGGAAGAAATATGTTTCTTCTTTAAACTCTCGTTCCACTGTTCAGAAGGTTTGGGATACTGTACGCAAAATAAACGGAAAGAACAAACAAAACCCTCTCCGACAACTGCAACTAAACAATAACAACTTTAATTCAAAACGTGACATTGCAAATACTCTTGCTGACAGTTTCTCCAAAAATTCATCATCATCTAATTATACCGAAGCCTTCCAAAAACTTAAAGCTCAAAAAGAAAAGTCACGTTTAAAATTCACATCCAAGAACTCGGAAAATTATAATCAGTTGTTCTCATTATCAGAGCTTAGGGAGGCTTTAGATAAGGCCCATGATACATCCACTGGGCCTGATGAAATACATTACCAGTTTTTGAAACACCTTCCAGAACCATCATTAATAACTCTTTTAAAACTCTTCAATGATGTATGGATTATTGGTAATGTACCGAAAAACTGGAAAGAAGCAATTGTAATACCAGTTCCCAAACCCGGTAAAGATAGCGAAGACCCCAACAGCTACCGACCAATTGCACTGACAAGCTGTGTGTGCAAAACAATGGAACGAATGATCAATTCTCGACTACTCTGGTACTTAGAAGCTAACAATTTAATATCTTCTTTCCAAAGTGGCTTTCGATATGGACGGAGTACTAATGATCATCTAGTTAGACTAGAAACATTCATTCGTGATACCTTTATCAAAAAAGAACATTTAGTAGCGGTATTTTTTGATTTAGAAAAGGCCTATGACACAACATGGAAGTACGGGATACTAAAAGACCTGCACGATCTGGGTCTCAAAGGCCGTCTGCCCTCATTTATCTCTAATTTTCTCTCTGACAGGGAATTCAAAGTTCGAGTGGGCTCTACCCTCTCCGATACACACCAGCAAGAGATGGGTGTGCCCCAGGGCAGTATTTTATCTGTGACGCTTTTTAACATCAAAATCAATAGTATCACCAAATGCTTAGCTCCCGGTGTTAACTGCTCATTATATGTTGACGATTTTTTAATTTGTTATCGCTCAAAACACATGCATACAATTGAGAGGCAACTACAGCAAAATATCAATAAGATTCAAAGTTGGGCCAGTAATAACGGTTTCAAATTTTCAAAATCAAAAACAGTATGCATGCATTTTTGTCAGTTGCGAAGACATCATGATAACCCTAAACTCACGCTGGATGGAACACTTATTCCAGTTGTTGAGGAAACAAAATTCTTGGGTGTTCTTTTTGACAAAAAGCTGACATTCATACCACACATTAAGAATTTGAAAGCTAAATGCTTAAAAGCCTTAAATTTGATTAAAGTAATTGCTCACACTGATTGGGGTGCTGATAAAAAAGTCCTCCTTAATTTGTATAGAACATTTATCCGTTCCATCTTAGACTATGGATGCATTGTTTATGGTTCAGCTAGGAAGTCTTATTTCAAAATGCTTGACCCAATTCATCATCAGGGAATAAGACTTGCTCTAGGAGCATTTAAGACATCTCCGTGTGAAAGCCTTCTCGCGGAAGCGAATGAACCACCTTTATCGCATCGCAGAGAAATGCTTTCTGCACATTATGCTTTTAAATTACGATCCAACCCTCTGAACCCAGCTTTTTCGGCCGTTTTTCATCCAAATTACAAAGCTTTATACGTAAATAAACCAAATGCTATACCTTCATTTGGTATTAGAATATCATCCTGCTTTGACCAAATCAAATGTAATCTATCTTTAATTCAGAAAACTTTTGTCTCGAAAACACCATCTTGGCTCATTAAGCAACCCCAAGTGAATTTTACGTTACACGATCGGAAAAAATCTGAGACAAACCCTATCCTATTCTTGAATTCTTATCATGATCTACTCAATGAATTTACACATTATGCTAGATTTTATACTGATGGATCAAAGGTTGCTGATAAGGCTGCTGCAGCCTTCGTCAGTGGCAAACACATAACCAAAGAGCGTTTGCCAAATGATGCATCCATATTTACAGCGGAAATCAGAGCAATAGACCTTGCTCTGACATTTATCGAAACTAATCATATTCTAAATAGTATTATCTTCTGTGACTCATTATCAGTGCTTCAGGCCCTACACAATATCAAACTAGATAATCCACTATTGGTGAATGTTTTGATCAAAAACTCTGAGCTTAGTGCCTCATGCAATATAGTATACTGTTGGCTACCTAGCCATATAGGTATTAGAGGTAACGAAGAAGCAGACCGGGCTGCTAAGATGGCCCTATCTTTAGAACCATCGGATTTTAAATTACCATATTCTGATTTTAAACCTTGTATCAAAAAGTATCTACGTCAAAAGTGGCAGGTATCATGGGATGATGCAATCAATAACAAACTTCATGCCATCAAACCAATCTTGGGAGAATGGACTCCTTCCTACAGAACTATTCGTAGGGAGGAGGTTGTCATTGCAAGAATCAGAATCAGTCATACATACATTACCCACTCACACATACTAAAAGGTGAAGATCCACCAGAGTGCGTTCCTTGCAATGTACCATTTACTGTTGAACACTTTATGACCACGTGTTCCGACCTGCAACCTACGCGTGATAAATACTATAATGTACACGACATGCAGGAACTTTTTGATACTATTCAAATCACTAGTATTTTAGAGTACCTAAAGGAAGTAAATCTTTTTTTTAAACTGTAACTTTTTATGACCTTACCCAAACTAATTTTTAACTAATACCAATACCAACTATTATTTACATCTTTTCATTAAGATACATCATTTACATCTCCCGTTGATCGTGAACCAATATCTTTAACTGTTACCAACATTTACCATTTTATATTTATCTACTATGGATTTTTTTACTATATCGCTGGTCGATATTGAACCTTTTTACAAATATGACCTACTGTATGGCGCTAAATAGCCTACAAGTGCTGGTAAAGGTTAAAAAAAAATTAAATCAACAATCAATATTTAAACTTGTTTAAATTTTTGTTTCTCCATTGCATGTTTCATGTTCTTCAATCCACGATCCATCGTGTAGTGTGCCTCTCTCTCTCTCTCTCTCTCTCTCTCTCTCTCTCTCTCTCTCTCTCTCTCTCTCTCTCTCTCGACCTCGACCTCGACCTCGACCTCGACCTCGACCGCTCCGTTGACATAAGCGATTAGAACGCCCGCCTCGGGTGTGAGAGATCAGCGGAACTAATTTTATCAAAGAAAGGAAAAAAGTCGTTTCGAGCCTGCTTAAATTAAATTTCCCGTTTGCAATGATTTTGCATTGCCCCAAAATTGGGTTCACAATAATGTCTTTAAAAAGATGGTATAAAACAAAACTGTAAGTTTTTTTTTGGGTGTGGGCGTGTGTCTTTTGTTTTTCTTAAGATATTCAAAGTCAGTTTGTTTTACA
>JAEAOA010001698.1:0-70000 GCA_016746295.1 Potamilus streckersoni
AGCCTATTTGGAACTCTTTCGCCCAAACGATCAAGAGGCCCAGAGGGGGACAGCACATTTTGGGAAAACTCATTTGTGCCTTCGCATTATATAAGCCCAAGGGCCACAAACATAGATCTCCCAATTGGAAGCTATAACTTAACAAATGCTATATTAGGTCTTCCGGAAGATATGTTGTTGGGGGGACAGTACATTACATATAGGATGTATAAAATATATACAATGAATGATATTTACAATGAATGATATTTACAAGGGAATGAGTATTTACAATGCGATTATATAGGATATATACAATGAATGAATATTTACCAATGCGATTCAATGATGAATATTTACAATGAATGAGTATTTACAATGAATGAGTATTTACAATGCGATTATAGGTTATATATACAATGCGATTATATAGGATGGTTATATGATAGGATGGTTATATGAGGTATGATAGGGACAGTACAGGACGATACAAACATGAAACGACGGGGCGGACCTACACCCACTTTGCCAATCAAAAGCAACCCAAGAAATTAACCCTGGTTGCAGTTGAAAAAATTCAACCACACCATGTCAATGGCGTGGGAGTTTTAATTGGCAAAGTGGGCTTCGTTTTAAAGCCCCAAACTTATTACGGCTCATATTATATATAAGGTGAACTAATACTGCAGTGTCAATGTGTAGGTGTGTATTTATTTTTCTAGCATTCATAATGAATACTGTGTAGTAATTTCAATGGAAGCTAAGTATTTAAATAAAACATTAAAACAAGAAATACAACTGTTAAATAATAGCAATTTTTTTATTAATTTCTATAATATTACGATTAAATAATCGTAGTAATAATGGATTTACATGACAAGATAACTCCGTAATGGGGATCCCTGTCAATTCAGGACCTGCTATTTCTTGAATCGAGAATGATATTTTTCTGAATTTTATTACACATAGCCACACTAAAAAACTAAACTACATGTAGCGCATTTTACTATTTTGACCTCACTAATTTGTAATTTTAAAGTAATTTCATTTTCATACAAACGCTGTTAACGCCGTCTTTGTAATTGGGATTTTTAAAAAATCTATTAATAGAACCCTGGCCCAGTGTCTTGTCCTTACACGCGCGCGTTCCGGTACAATAACTATATTTACTATGTGGCTGTTCCGGCTGTTCCAGTTATTGTCATTTACTCTTTTAATGCATATATACGTGAAATATTGCGAAAAATATTGAAAAAAAAAAATATGTATTAACCGCGCGAAACGTTTTAGTGTATTGCCCCTATGGTAATTGATCTGAATGGTAAAATCATGCAAAAATGACTAAAATAGCACATAACTCACTATTAAGAGTTATCTTGTAAATAAGAAAACTTTATTCTATGTCCATTTTTCTTTGAGATAGCTGTTTGACAAATCCCTTCAGCAACTTTTCGTACTGAAGGCATACATATTTCAAAATATTTTCCTGCAGCATTCATTGAATGAAAAACTCTTTCTTCATTCGTCGCTGTATCAAATGACTGTACTGGTCTCTTTCCAACTGACTTATAAGTCCCTGTCTTTCCTTTTTTTATATTCTCTCTTTGAGAAATACACTGTAAATTGGAAATCGCGTTATTTTGAATATTAGAATCAATGTGATCAATAACACAGCCATCTTTAATCGGTCCCATATAACACTCAAAGACTGCCCTATGACAGAGATATCCCTTTCCTCCAGCAGTAAATTGCAAGTATCCCTGATTATTAACAAAACCAATTGGTTTCTTTAGTCTACAGTGTCTAACAACACCATTACGAGATATTTCATAATTAACGAGTATTGGATGTGGTCTGAATTCTTGCTCCATTTATATATAATAATACTATTTGTCTAATTCATCATTTGCTTTAATTATAAATCTATTAATGTAGTCTTGAGGGGTTTTTATGATTTTGTCTTTGACAGAGTCATGGTTAGGGTCAATGATGGCGTTTTTTATTCGTTTATCATAATAACGTTTCAATTCTCTAAACCGCTTACCCCCACAATTGATACATAATTGTGATTTTCCTCTCACACCCACCCCACAATTTATGCATGGGGACGGGCCTGTCGAATTATTTCTGACACTCTGTAAGTGATATCCACAGAATTCACCTCTACACGATTTATTGCATGGGGTTACTGATCCGATCATAAGCCATTTGCAGTGATTCATTATATATAAACAAACTTTTCTATTTAAATACTTGTCTTATTTATATGAATGAAGAATTCAAGAGATTATCGGCAATCAAGCCTCGGAAAAATATTAAATTCAATCTTGATAGAACTCTCGAAGACGTACCAAAAGAGAGAATAACTAATAGAAGTCTGATTAGAAAAATACGAGATTGTGTTCATGAGTTTAAACAGGATGATGCATCACACACCTGGTCAACATTTAGAATTGATGGTGTTGTTGATGCTAGAATGAATGATGAAACAGCAGCTATGATACTATCACAACTTGGCAATAAACGGTATTTTATCAGAGTGAAATTCATTATCAAATTAGAATCGGGCGAATATATTATAAGAGACAAATTTGTTCCAATTCTCAAAGATGGGACATCAGTCATTGTTAGCCGTTATTCCAGACCAGGGCTGTTAACTGGAATTGATAAACCATACTATGAAAAAGCGTATCCAGAAACAGCAGTCGTTTATGGGATGTATCCGTTAAATAACCCTGACATTGGAAAACTAGCACCAATGAAACAGTCAACGTCAGCGGAAAAACCACTCAACTGTGTGGCACAAAGAGTCTTAGAACATTTTACAAATGCACTCCGTGGGAATAAATTAACCGATCTAAGACATAAAAAAATAGATGAATGGGAGCTAACAGTGAAAGAGAACGGAGCAACTATTTCCGATATAGCTAGATTGGAAAAGTCGTTGAGATTTCCGATAACCGTTTTAACGATAACTGGCGAAGTATTATACGAATCGAAATACAATAAAAACGGAGCTCCAATCAAAATTATTGATCATAACAAACACGCATGGACATCCGCGGTTACAATATTCCCGCGAGACAGAACAGTGAAGTATATCCCAGAAGAATTCACCAAGGATGGTATTCTCACTGAAGAAAGATTATCCGATGCTATTGCTAGTTTGTGTAAAAACGACCCTGTATCAGTATGGCTACTTCATAGTTTTGAAGATGAAGAATGTCAATTCAATCAATTTGTGAAACCTAACGGTGAATTATATCGTACTGAAAGTCTACATAATAGGATGAAAAATCTAGCAATAAGTCTCAGTGAAAACGCTAGCGTTTTTAATGGAAAATCCGAAGATTACGAACAGTTACTTACAAATTGTTTTACAATTCCATCAGTTGCAGCTCATTTTGCAAGAAAGAAAAATAATTGGAAACCAACACGAAAAGAGTTTTTACAGGATGTTCAATCCAGCTGTTTGGAATATTATCATGGCGGTCTATGGAACGTTAAGTACAATCGTGAGAGTATGATATCAGTTGATATCGTTGCCTGTTATCCAGGAAGTTTTCTAGGATATGGATTCGCTGGTGAGTATTTTAAACGGTTTGGACACCCCACACATGAAATGACTCGCGTTGCTATTAATGGACCACTGCCTGATTTTGATTTGACCGGTTTTGCTTGCGTAGTATCATTTGAATTCGCTGAAGGACTTCATCCGTGTTGTTATGTTTGGATTGGTAGACACATGGCTGAAAGGATGTGGTTACCAATAGTGTTATTGCGATATATGATTGATTGTAAAGTGTTAGTTTCGTTGATTGTCAGCGAAGCGATTATCTCATATCAAAAACAAACCAATGTCTGGTTACCAGAACCAGAATGTCTTGATAGTATAATCGATAAGTCTAGAAAACATATTGATGCTGACGAGGAGTACATCATTGAATGGTCAAAAAAGATATTTAATCAACGAAATAATGAAGCAAAGGATCTCGGCCGAAGAATAATCGGTAAATTTACACTGGGTGGAAAAAAATTTAACTTTAAAAAACAATCCTCACGATTGATTATAGATGATGCCGAATACGACTTCGTTATTAAAGATGCAGTAGAGAAAAATAGATACGCAAATTGTAAAACAGCCTTTTTGTCCAATAAAACAAAGTTAGGTAGAATTGTTACTTACAGTGATGGAGAAAGCTCTGCATATCTACATTTGAGAGCTTCTATGCTGGGTTATGCATCTATCAATTTATTTGCAATGATAAATAGATTTCCTAGTATAGCAGTCAGAGTTGCAATTGATTCAATGTATGTCGATAAAAAATATATCAAAGAGATAACTAAATTTACTAATAGCGAAGAGACTTGGGGAACATGGCGAATTAAACAAGAAATACAACGCGATTATTCTGAATCAGCAGACGTTGAGATTAAAAGTAGTTACCTGAAGAACGATAATTCTATCAGTGAAAAATCTATGTCTAAAGCACCACCGATATCAGATCCAATTTGTAGATATAAAACAGTTTATTTAAACGGTTGTGGTGGATCTGGAAAGACAACACGTGCGATAGAATTATATCGAGAGAGAACGTCCATGATTGTACTCACACCAACCCATAGACTAGCGAGAGAGATCAAACAACGAAATGTTGAAGCTTGCACGTATCATAGTTTTTTTCGATACAAGGGCGATGCTTGGACTCCTGAGCGAATGGGTGAGAAATTTATTCCAGCGGTTATTATTTGGGATGAAGCATGTACTGTTTCAGAAGATGTATTAAAAATGTTTCTTGATTGGTTATTGCAAAAAAATACAAAAATTATATTGTGCGGCGATCATGGTCAACCACCACCATTTGTTGGTAGAAGTCCACATAATTGGTTAAAAGGATTTGTTGATTATTACGAAGAAATTGATACTGACTATAGAGCACTCGATGAGCAGTTACGTGAGTTTAAAAAACTAATTAGATTACAACCCGATATAATTCAATGTGAAGTAGCGCGTGAAATAATTTCTGAAACACCTTTGAATGATTTTTGGGAAACATGGAAACCAAATGATTTTGTAGTAGCAAGTAGAAAGATAGTCAGAGACGCACTTCAGAAAAAGTTGTTTGAGCTACACAAGAAAAAATTCCCAACGTTTCCAGTGCCGTTGTGTTATAGACCATTGGATACACGAAAGCAGAATATTGAAGTTGAAATTCCAGGCCAGACGGAGAAACAGATTCTAGTGTTAAATGATATTGTGCTAGTTGATATCAATACTGTAGAAGATGCATTATACGCTGATAAATCACCATGGACGCTTGGTTATGTAACAACAATACACTCGTCACAAGGATTGACCATCACGGATACAATTGTTTGGATAGTTGATAATCGCATTGAATGGTCAAATTTAGTCTATCTCGCAGTGTCCAGAGTACGACGAATAAATCAACTACGAAGGATTGTTTTCGATGATGATTTTAATGCAAACGATGACAACACTGATATTAGCATCATTAATAAAAAAACTCTCTGGCTACAAACAGCAGGACAAAAAAAACAACGAGAATTTGATATTGATGCTGAAGTAATAATTGCATTAAAAGAACAACAGAATAATCACTGCGCCAGTTGCAATTGTATAATGCACTGGCAGTATTCGGATAAAGACCCTCTACAATTCACCGTAGACAGAAAAAATAACAGTCTTGGTCATGTCAGAAACAATGTGATGTTGACCTGTCTTGAGTGTAATAGACGTAACGGAGCTAGTTAAGACCATGTGGCGGTAATTGAGTATCGTCCGGAATGACTTGTAGTTGTTCGCGTGTAAAACCACGCTGAGGTGCAGTTGAATCCAATCTGTAGATTGGAGGTCTACCAGTTGATCGCGTTATAGTTGAAATTTTATGCGTAGTAACACTCCATATAGGATCAGTAGCTCTTCTTTTACCGCCTTCAAGCTCTCCTGGTTCGTATAAATATCTCACAGTAACATCACCGAGAAGTGGCTGAGTGCTAACCCGCTGCGGTTGTTCGGGAATATATTCTTTTTTTATTGCAATATTTGGTTTCGTATTAATAGTTCGAGTAATCTCGTTATTTAACGCTGCAACTACACTCGGTAACCTTTGGACCCATTCACGAGATCGTTTTTCTTGGATGAATTCTTTTGCATATTGATATCCAAATAACCGTTCTGCAAGAGTTCGATTAAATCGTTCTACAATTGCCTGATCACGATGTAACGCAGTATGCCCCCGTCGTATTGTAACACTATGAGTTTTCATTGTTGATAGAACAGCACCTTGAAATTCTTTGCCAGGATCAACTTGTAATAGATTTGGCCATCTTAGAGGACCTCGTCGATAAATCCTTTCAAATGCAGAAGCGACTTCAGAAGCTGACTTTGTTTTCAATGGTTCTGCTTGTTTAAATCGACTCGCAATATCAACTACAGTTAGCGCGTATTTGTAACCATGGTCATGTGGTAAAAACAATAAATCAGCCTGATGAACTTCATTGGGTACGGTAACATCAAAATGAGAATAATTAATTTGTTTAGGCGGTGGTAGATAAATTTGCCATATAGCTTGTTTGGATAACCAATCTTTTGCAGTGGATTTTTTCACTTTTGCAGCGTTAGCGAGTTTACTGATTGCTGCTTTACCCCTCCAGTATCCTTTCGGAGAATAATAAATAGATTCCATACTATAAAAACACTGGTGTTTTCAATTACCAGCACCTAACACTAATTTGCCTTTCATAGCTGATTTGACCAACCATGAAGCCAATTTTTCTTTGAAGGATTTATCGGGAATAGCATTTAAGGCATGAATTAATTTTACATCCGCGATATGTCTTTGTTGCAAATTATTGCTTTTATATGCAACATCATGAGCATGACATGCCTTATCAATAGCATTTATCGGATACTCACCAGGCCGGGGCTGATTTTGATCATCAAGTCTGATATCTAATCTCGTTCCGGGACCACAGTAGCTATATCCTGGAAGGTGTTTTTCTCCGGGGTATTTTGCCCATGGGGTTCCGGGGAGTTTTCCAAGTTTTGCGGCAATATCACCTCCGAGTTGCTTTTTTTTAAAAATCTAAATTTTTTTGTACCACATGTTACACACTTACCAGTAAGCGCTAGTCTATTGTTTTTAGTTGTAATGGTTGTCTGATCGGTTGTATCAGTACGCTGTTTACATTTAACACAATATAGATCCATAATTTATATATAGCGTTATGAATATAATTGACTTTTCAGCGACTAAAAGAAGAGAACCGGTAAAACACCACGCAGCGCTTCCGAATTCTGTCCGTGCCATTATAATCGGACCATCTGGATCAGGCAAAACACAATTACTGCTTAATTTGATAATGCGATTTATGAAGTGGGATAAATTATATTTAGTTGCCCCATCCGTAGATGATCAACGGTGCTATGAAGTGCTAAAAGATTATAATGAAAAAGCATCAGAAATTAAAGGTGAAAGTGTAATCGACTTTATTACTGATATTAATGATGCACCATCAGTAGAAGATCTCGATGGAGACATAAACAATCTTGTAGTGTACGATGATGTAATGTTAGATAATCAAAAGAACCCTGCTAGAATATTTTCCCGAGGTAGGCATAAAAACACTGACGTGATATATGTCACTCAACGATATACTCAAATTCCAAAAGTGATTCGCGATAACTGCAATATTCTTGCTGTATTCAATGGCGTTGATACACATACGCTACGAAATATTTGGCAAACATGGTGTTCCGATATGGACTTCAATGGATTTAAAAATTACTTTAGTCATGCTCAGTCTGCCCCATATGGATTTATAACAATAAATTTACACGACCCTCGGTCACGATATCGTATTGGACTTGATCAAATATTTGGTTAAATAATTTGTATTAATCAGCAGCAGAGAGGGTGAAATGACAACATATTTGCGACCGTAGATGGCAGCAATTTGAGTGTGGTTATGACAATGTATTTGCGACAAAATCGCTAAGATGGGGTCTTTATTTTTTTTTTGGTTGAAATATGAGATTTCGTAGGAAGGTTCCATTGGCATTCTGAGGCTTTAATCGATTCTGTCGCAAAAATTTGTAGACGTAGATGGCAGCAATTTGAGTGTGGTTATGACAATGTATTCACGACAAAATCGCTAAGATGGGACCTTTAATTTTTTTTTGGTTAAAATATGAGATTTCGTAGGAAGGCTCCATTGGCATTCTGAGGCTTTAATCGATTTTGTCGCAAATATATTGTTGTAGGGTTCACCCTCTCTGCTGCTGCAGATGCTTCATTAATAATTTTTAGAGGATTATTCTTGGCTCATCTTCCTCCAACAAGAATTGCTAGTCTGTCAACATCGGTATGGTCTTTATTTGGGCACAGGGTAAAATATCACTTTTCCTGGTATCTGTACCAGGAGTGACGATACCAATTCCAGTGACAAAAACTTCCACACTTGTGTTGACTGGTTGCTGTGACTGTTGGTTTTGTTATTGTTTATGTGGTTGTTTTAATTGTTGTGACAGTTGTAACTGTGTAAGATATCTATCTATGCCATTAATAAATGCGAGGTCTCATTTTTTGTATCACTATTTCTGGCCTGATGAATCCCGCAGTGTATACGAAATATGATTTGTACCAAATTATCACGACTTGCAATATAACCAGACTACTAAGGTCTTAAAATATTTTCTCTATTATCAAAACTATGTACGGCAAATGGGTATTTGTTTCTACGCTGCCTATTTTTATGATGGAAATGCACTTTTCGGTAAATTTATCATTCACTTCAGTATTGGCTACTGTTAGTTCTGGTTCTGGTTCTGATACTGGAAGAATATCCTTGTTATCGCCTATTTCAGCACGATCTTGGTCAATACCTTCAAATATTTTTTTTGCATTGTTGGAGCAGGAGCTATTTCACCTTGAAGCCATAACCTTTATTTTTGTTTAGTTCCTTTTCTGTTTCTTTTTTCCAGTTGCTTTAGCTGTTAAAAGACAATCTTCACTAGCCTATGTAACAGGTTTAAAAATTCTACTGTACCCTCCTCACATTGCACTCGAGGTTCCTGACCATTTTGCAGTTGTTGCTCGACGAAATCACAAAAGGAGAGATATTTCTTGATTTCTTTTTGTCGCTGTTGAGCTAATATAGCTGTACGAGATTCCATAGTTAGCGTATTATTGATATAATACTGAATTTTTTTTGCAGGACCAGCAGAAGAAAGGGGACAACCAATGGTTGTAAACACCAGGGGTCGCTAAATAAATGTGACAATACAAGCTTCCAAGCAAACATTTGCTAATCCGGTTAGAAACCTCAGTTTAGAATTATTGATGCGTGTATTTTCATTTTTATAAGAAGCTTACTATTCAAAAATTTAACATGGTCTGTTCAACCTCCATATGAAGCCTTTTTTGAAAATAAAACTTGGTCTCTTTACCTTCCATACGAAAATTTATTTTCCGGAACAAACTTGCCATAACGACTTTAATTTTATCACATTATGCCACAGCTAAATTTAGTAGTGTTTCTACACAGACAATACACACAAACATAAAAAGAGGTAATAGTTTAAGCGATGACTATAAGGTCTGCACGACCAAAGACCTTTACAATTTATATGACTACATCGACGATCATCACTCATACCCAGGAGTTACAACTACCAAAACAAAGCAGCAAGCAGAAGAAATAGAACGTTGCTATGGAACAAAATAAGAACATTTAAAGCTGGTGATATCAAGTTCATATATTTTCTTGTTCTTCAAAGAAACAAATGCCCAATTTTCCTTTTAATTTTCTCCTATTCTCTTAGAAAATAATTACTTTTCAATGAATGCCAAATAGAATATGCTATAAATCCCTCTATGATACAATGTGTGGTTGTGTTCTAGTGTCCTATCCATATAAAATAAATTCAGAGAAAGAGAAACGTACAAACTCTTTGACATATGATTATGAAATCCGAATCCCAGCACAATTTCATAATACATCACAAAAGAAAATTTTCTTTTTTAAAGTATCTTTCTCCTTTTTTAGATGTCTTTACCATCATGGCTTCTTAATATTCATTTGCGTATATTTGTGTTGCTTCCATGAATTAATCGGCATGTATGGATTCTTATCTTCTGTTTCTGTTTCAGTAGAATGCGTTTTTTCTTTTTCCTCACTCTTTTTCTCTTCCATAGTATTACTCTGATCACCAATGCAATTATTCATGATATTCACAACAGTTATATTAACAGCTGTATGCTTTTGACCACTTAGAAGATTCTAATTTGGAAGTGTTTGATATTCTGGAGTCCAATGTCTTTCTTTCGTAGAACATATAGCAGGTGTAATATGCAAAGACCGTTTTTCCTTCACTGGCTGCTTTTGTGGTTTTTCCAATAACCCTCCACTCTACCACCATGACAATATATCCCACACTTGAACGTTACCTTTTGATCACTTTTAATTGTTTCAACACGGTTTACGAACACCTGTGATTCAGTCATGAGGCTTAAAGTTAAGTACCCCAATTAAGGCCAGTTGGTGCAAAATGCATCAATAAAGACACTAAGAACTAATGCGCTTTCGTTCAATACTTGTGCTTTCGATTTGTTTTCTCTTAACCGGAGTGGATACATCGGAGAATGCCATTTCACGATGTTAGAACTAATTACCGAATTTCTTTACACTTGGCAATATAACCAATGCTTCTGCATTTTCTTGTGCGATGATAATGATTCGAAGCTAGCATTTGATTGGTAGTGACACGTCAGGGTGATAACAAATGACAATTTCATCTTAGTCCTTAATACAAATCATATGACAGTTCTTAACATAATTGGTAACACTACTTTGAAGCAAACATTCATGATAAGTGCAACAAAAATGTTATCCAACACCCCATCCGTAAATTCCGCCACCTGGTTTCCTGGTATTGCATATGTGAAACGTTCTTTATATTTTATTCTTTGCACGTATTGTATCATTGCACTACTAACATTGCCTATGTGAAACTTTCTTATTATTTTCTTCTTTCCAAGTATTGTATCATTACACTACTGCTTGTAACTGCATAGTCTTTGATAAGCTCAGCCGATAAACTGCTGTCTCTGATTCCACAGTTGTTAGTTAGCTGAACCATGGAGTTTTAATACTAGGATGCCTTTTCACTTGACATCAATATCTTCGTTGTCAATATTATTCGTTTTCAGTTGACAAGATTGGTCTTCAAAAATGATAAGCTAGCCTGGATCCACACCAAAAACAACAGGATTAGAAAACACAGCCAATCGGCTTTGGTGGGAAATAAGCTCATATCAATTTCAGAACAGTGTCGTCTAGCAGAATAATGTCCAAAAATGCTATCCAACACAGTTGTGTAATATCACATGGTATTAATTTGAAATCAATAAGTGTTAGTGTTGTCAGTTTTGATTGAGTGTTCCATTTTTGAAAGTTGATTTTCAGTAACATCTACCTTCACTTCGCGATGATCAGTTATATTCAAATATGTAACAGGTGTAATTACAAATTCTATGAGTTTCCCACCGATCCATCGATCAATATCATTCGACCACCAGCATCTACCAAAATCAGTGTCTTTTCAGAAACTATCGCAGCATAGCACTGATAACCACCACCAGCATATACCAATAAGAACATGAAAATATATATCAACGATGGACCGCCAGAAAAGCTTCAAATTGTCCAAATAAAGTAATTAAATTAAGTTCAAAGTACTAAAGTCTTGTGAATTTTGCAGACCCATGTAAACGTGTGGATAACGGTCCAAGAACGACAACAAATTGTGATATGTACGTACCATATGATTTGTGGCTTTTGCATGGCTAAGCTCGTTTCTTAACTTGATTCCAGATGGCCTTTTAACCTCATTTACTTCTATGTTGTCAAATATCACTTTGCACTGTGATTGTTCATTATCTTGCATTGCAAGCTGAATCGCTAAACACATGTTTTGGTGCAGTAAGGACGTTCGGGTACTATACCTTATTGATTATTTTAATACCGTGCAAATCCACTCACCATTGCCAGATTTGCAGTCACCTAATTTGACATTCGATGTTGCATTCCGTTAATGCTATATAATTGGAACTGCCTTTAAGCACGTCACAGTTCAGCCATTTGTCTTGTACAAAGGTTTTCTCGTATTAATTACGCGAAGGGGTTCTACATGTTCACGCACTACTGTCATTGCTGTTGTTATCATTAAATGTCATTTCAGTCTCTGTTGTATTATTTATATTCACCTTGCAGATCAACAAAAGTGTCCTGTCTTGATCTCCAAGGGAAAAATGAATTTATATCAGCCGATTTTATGGCATGGCAGATACATAGTTGCTGCGGCCGTAATGGATATCGAATCATCTGATTATACGGTTGGTAAAACCCTAAAAAGTATGTAAACCTGAACAACTATGCCTTTTATAAATGTCACGAATGACATCACTGTATATTCATTTGCAATTTTGATGTAATTTTTAAAAGATGTCCGGCCTGATATTATATCCATTCAATCACGCAAAATATGCATATTTTCGGCAAGATCTTTGACTCACCCAAGCACTGTTCTCAACGATGACTATCCAATATTGTGGAGATTCAATAGCAATGATGAATAATGGAGGTAAATGTGTGATCGTGTTCACGAATATGAATTTTGGAATCCTTGCTTGTCAACCTCAAAATTATACTTCGAACTACATCATTGGTTGAGGTAAGATCGTATAAAACTGTAGAACATTCCGTAGTATGCCAGGTAGTACCGCTATCTTATGAAAATTCGTGCTTCTGTGCAAGATATGTGTTTCTGTCTATGAGATATTTAGTCAGCAATCCCTGACGAATTGATGTAGCCTAATTATTGATTTACGACGTATTGTTGCCCAAAAAACTAATCCCACAAATATTTTAAATCAATCCGCAAGTTATTTAGGGTCGCAGAATCCACTATCAAGATATTTGTCTCCTTTTAGTCGTCTCTCCTCTCTTGCATTTAATTGTAGTGCTGGCGCCCAATGTTTACTTGTTCGTTAACCCATTTAGATTGTTCCATACTGCACGATGTTATCACTACAGCCTCAGCTTTATGTGTATCTTTACCATTACATATTGTTCTTCTGGTAGTGGGGAAAGAGTTGATATACGTGTTGGATGTTGCTGATGCCACCTTTCTTGTTATTCCTTATCCGGTGAGGGGACATAATATCTTTCTTCGGTTTATTCTAGCGTAATTTGTCTTTCTGCAGGTTTCGCTTGACATTTTCTCTTTTTGGGGTTTTGTTGAAGAAGGAAGCATAAGCGCAGCACGTTGTTATTTCCTATGGTAAAAACTTTACATTTGTCATCTAGGCCAATCTGTCTTCTTCCTTTGTCTTAATTATGGTGTGCAAGCTAACTTGTAAATTATTGAAATCTACGTCGCTTTTATTCTTCTGTTTCAGTGTTTGGCAAATGTTGTTTTGACCTAAACTATGATTCTCGTGTTGACTTGGTAATTCTTGCCGTGGTTGTGGTTGCACCACTGATTACAGTAGTAGCACTATTTGAAATTGTAACAACACTTTTCATAATACAGAGGCTTCTTCAGTGTTTCCTCCTGTAAATGCATCATTCATTTCCATAAAATAATCCCAACTAGTACCAGTAGCTTCTTACTTTCCCATAAACGCCCTGATTTTCATTTTACGGCTTTCAACATTCTTGTATTCATCATGTGTCTTAGATATAATGTTTATATTTTAGTCTTTCCATTTGAGAGGTCTACTTATAGCAACAAGCATAGAATTTTAAGAAATCTCCAAGCCAGCTACTTCTTAAAAAATTGAAGCGGTGTTGTCAACTCTGACTTGTGTTTATGTGACACGTTGGAAAATTCGGCAAATGTTTCTTTAACGTCTTCGTCATGTACATAAGTATCTTCTTTTACATCTTCTTTGACGTCCTTAATTGCCTCAGACAAAGGCACTAGAATTTCTGCAGTTGCTCTTGTGTTTTTTTTGGTAATCCTTGGTGCGTTTGGTTGTCTTACAAACTGAACCAGGTAATGCTTCTGTTCTTGTTGATATTGCCACACTTGTGCGGTTGCTATTGTGGCCCTTTAAATATTCTCTTTTGTTGGTTAAATCATCGATTAAAAATGTTTGCTCATACCACACTGTGGAATATTCTAGTGCAGTCTGTTGCGATTGTAACATACTTTTCACTTTTTGCGGCCTTCTATCACATTTTGTATCAATTCTTTCTGTTTTTGATTGGGTTTTACATCGTCGCTTCTCATACGTTTCTATGGTATCATTGATTTGATTGTTCATTTTTATTGCTAAATTGATGCGTGCGACACATCGGTGTGAGACACATTAGTATCTAGACCTGTATGATATCTGTCCTCGCGACTTCAATTTATTGTCAAATAACGGTGAGAATACTATACGGATTCAATGTCGTAAACATGTCACGATATTCATCCCATGATGTAGGCAACACACCAAGTCCAATGAATATTTCCAAGACCATGTGAGTAAATGCCACGAAAATCATCAGCATATTACAGTTGTCACGAATCATTTTGGGTACATGGGCATATCGTTCAGTCAAATAAATGAGTTCATGTTTTTGTACCGACTTCGTGAAAATATTTGAGCAGAATTGACTTTGCTTTCAAGTATCGCATCATCGAACACAAAAGGATTGCTTTTATTTGCATCCAAATCACCCATAATAGTGGCTTAGTCAATAGTGGAAGTTGTTTTGGTGTTTTTACCAATCTCGACGCTTTTGAACAGCTTTAAATTCATCATAGCACAGTTAATCAGTCAATTGCTAAATCACGTGTAACCGATCCAAGGTTAACAATCGCAAATCTACATTCAGCAATAAATGAGTTTTACTGCTCCAGCAGGGTCAATGATCAGTGCATGAACTGAGTTTGGAAACACTATTCCACTATACTTGGACTTCTTAGGTGTTGCTTGTGGTGAGGAATTAGGGAGGCAAAAGTCGTTGAATTTTCGTTTGCGTGATCCCATTAAATAGTACTCTGGAGTATAATACGAACATGTCTTCATACAATATCGGATGTCGCGCCAAATCCAACTTGATTTCAAACACGTATTGGACGAGAAGTGATTACTGAAACTTGTCTTTGATTTGAGGCAAAGAAGTATACGCTTGCTTATGAAAGTCAAAAACAGTTTTAAAAGGTAGGCGGTAGAGATGCGTGGGTGTATTAATAAAGTGCAGAGATTAACATTGCGATTTTCATAAAACGTAGCAATGTTAAAATTATGGTATAATAGATAAATGAAGCCCATGTTAAATCCTGACATATAATCAGTTTTGAGAGGAAGAATCTAACAGGAACACACACATACATACATACATACATACATACATACATACATACATACATACATACATACATACATACATACACACACACACACACACATATATATATATATATATATATATATATATATATATATATATATATATATATATATAAAGAATACAAATCATATGGCGAATAACAACCCTCTCAAGCGTACTGGATCCACCAAGGGATCACGTTTGTCAGGGATTAATTAAAATAGATGCAATAAACTGACGACGAACAGTACGAAACTAGTAACTAACTAGCCTAAGCGCTATCGACTCTTAATGAGTCTTTTTCAAAGGCAAATACAAAACATAGTTACGACAAACAAATAAACACAAAAACGTTGCGTTTGTAAACCTCTACATTTCTATCTTCACATGTGCTAAAACTATAAATACAACCAGCTTGTATAGACTAGTTGCGGAAACTGAAAACGTTGTATAATTCCCTAAAAGTCTACAAGCCAAAGCGACATCTATTTTTACTTTGTGTACATATGTAACGCAGATTATATCCCGGATATTTGGTTCTATACCGGTTATTCTTATAGTAAAAATTGAAGGATAAGAAGATTTAGAAAATGTTAAATTCTACTAGTGCATAGTTTTCATTTTCTAGTCTTCTTGGTTTAGACCGCTTGCATTTCAATGTTCTAAGGCGGCGTATCCAGTATGATTCCTTTTCCTTCCTGGTTTCGGAACTCCAGCTGTGGTTGTTGGCAATAGCGATAAGTATTATATCACTGAAAGTGTGGCCAGGGGAGGAGAAGTGTTCTGCGACCGGGCTTCTGTACAGCTTTTTTGTCATCCAATCAGATCTATGAAGGTTTATCCTTATGTGTAGCTTTTCAGTTTCTCCCACGTACTGAAGGCCACAGATCTTACATGTGATGAGATAAATCACATTCTCTGTTTTGCACGTTTTGTTTGGACCATGTATGTTTAGTTTTTCTTTAGTCACTGTGCTAGTGAATGTCTTGGTCTCTATCATATGTTGACAGGTTTTGCATCTTTTATCGCCACAGGGTCCAGATTGACTAGGTTGGTTTTGACTAGCGATTGTTGTTAGCTTGGCCCTGACTAGGATGTCCTTTAGGTTTTTTGGTCTCCGGTAAGCTACTACAGGTTTGTTCGGAAGTATTATGTTTAGTATGTCTGACGATTGCACGGTTGGCCAGTGGTTTGCGATGATTTTACCTACTTTGGGATTGTCTGGGTGATAGGTCAGAATAAATGGTATCCTATCAACCTTTTCTTTCTGTCCATATCTGAGTAGGTCATCACGGTTTGTTTGTTTGGCCCTTTGGATTGCCTCCGCAATCAGGTCTTTGTCGTAGCCTCGGTAAATTAAATGTTTAGCCAGCTCTTCAGACCTTTCTAGGAATCTTTCATCGTCGGAGCAAATTCTGCGTATCCTCAGTGCCTGGCTATATGGAATGTTCTTAATGCAGTGTTTTGGATGACAGCTGGTTGGGAGAAGATACTGGTGTTTGTCGGTTGGTTTCGAGTAGATGTCTGTGTGTAATTTGGTTTCCACCAGTCTGGTTGTTGTGTCCAGGAAAACATGGTTTGAGTTGGAAATTTCTGCCGTGAATTTTATTGAAGGATGGAAGTTGTTTGCCTTTGAAATGAAGTCATCCAGACTTTCTCTTCCATACTGCCACTTCATTTCTATATCATCGATAAAGCGTACCCACTGGTATGGTGTACGCTCAACCGATGCTAAGAGCTTTCCCTCAAGTTTTCCCATGAAAATGTTAGCATACGAAGGGGCCATTTTAGTACCCATTGCAGTTCCATTGATTTGTAGGTAGTTTTCTTCATTAAATTCAAAGTTGTTGAGTTTTAGGACAAGCTCCAGGAGTTGGATTAAGAAGTGTGTGGGTGGATTGTTTACAGTTCTTGTTTCCCATGCTTCGCTGCATGCCTGTAACCCTTCGTTGTGCGGTATGTTGGTGTACAAAGATGTGACGTCTAAGGAAGCAAGTAATGTATCTGGCAGTAATGGTTCAGTAGCTTTTCTTTTTATGAGATAATCTGTCGTGTCTTGAAGATATGATGGTAATTTGTGGACATGTGGTCTCATAAAATGATCTAAATATTCTGATATCCTTTCTGTGGGGTGCCCGTTACCTGAGATTATAGGTCTGCCAGGGTTTCCTTGTTTGTGGATTTTGGGTAGAAGATAAAATCTACCTGCTCTTGGGTTTTCTGGGCTTAAGTAGTTTTTGGTTTGCTGGTCTATGTGTCCGCTTTGGTACGCCTCGTCAATAACATTAGTGATGATTTTTGCATATTCCAGCGTTGGATCATGGTCCAGTTTTTGGTAGAACCTAGCGTCACTTAGTTGTCTACTTGCTTCACTAATGTAGTCTTCCCTATTCATAACGACAACAGCGGAACCCTTATCTGCAGGCTTAATTATTATGTCTGTTCTGCTTTTCAGTGAGTGCAGGGCATCTGTTTCTTCTTTTGTCAAATTAGAATATTTGTTAGTATGGTTGATATGTCTGGAAATATCGTTTTCAACCGAGTTGATAAAGGCTTCCAGATTCGGAATTGAACTTTTTGGTGGGGTCCAGTTACTTTTCTTTCTAAATGTGGGTTTGTCGCAGCTTATATTTTCCTTTGATTTGCTTGGTGGTTGCAAGGCAAAATGGGCTTTGAGTCTTAGTCGGCGGATGAATTCTTCGGTGTCATTCTTAAGCTTCCCTCTGTCGTATGTTTTAGGACGGGGACAGAAACTCAAACCTTTCGATAAAAGTTTTATTTCTGCATCAGTAAGTTCTAAATTGGAGATGTTGACTACTGTGTTAGTAACAGTTGCATTAGTGTTTGTTACAGAGTGCTTGCGATTCTTCCTTTTGCGGCGATTTTTCTTCTTACGGTTGTTTTTGGAAGAAATTTCGTCAATTGAAGTTTCTTCACAACAGTCCATTGGTTGTAGATCATGACTTCTAAATTTTCTCTCTCTGACTTTGTATAGTTTCGAAGAGAGTCTTTTTTCATCTTTATTTAATTTGGAGTAAAACGTTTTCAATTGTTCTTCTGTTGAGACGGAATTGAGCTGATGTTTTAGTTCTTCAATGGTTGCTGATTTGGCTAGATATTGATGATTTACGTTTTTACTAAGTAGGGCTGTGAGTTTCATGGAAGCGTCGTGAGTTATTTTATTCCATCTTTTGTTGAATCTGTTTGAACTCTTGCCAATAATTTGCGGTTTCACATGAATTTGAAGACCTTTAGTGACTGTATTTGTTTCGAGGAAATGATGCAAGAAAGTGCAATGATGCTTTAGGCGAATTAAAGCATCAGTTTCATTGCGTAAAGTTTTGAATGTTTTCTGTATTTGTTGAGACATCGTCTCCATTCTAAGAGATACGGCAACAATTTAAGTATAAGAAGGAAACAATGGAACGGTTACAGTAACACTACATAAATACAAGACAGAAAAGGGTGTTAGATCACACCAAAGGTAGATCGAGCCATACGAGGTAGGTAATATAAAGAATACAAATCATATGGCGAATAACAACCCTCTCAAGCGTACTGGATCCACCAAGGGATCACGTTTGTCAGGGATTAATTAAAATAGATGCAATAAACTGACGACGAACAGTACGAAACTAGTAACTAACTAGCCTAAGCGCTTTCGACTCTTAATGAGTCTTTTTCAAAGGCAAATACAAAACATAGTTACGACAAACAAATAAACACAAAAACGTTGCGTTTGTAAACCTCTACATTTCTATCTTCACATGTGCTAAAACTATAAATACAACCAGCTTGTATAGACTAGTTGCGGAAACTGAAAACGTTGTATAATTCCCTAAAAGTCTACAAGCCAAAGCGACATCTATTTTTACTTTGTGTACATATGTAACGCAGATTATATCCCGGATATTTGGTTCTATACCGGTTATTCTTATAGTAAAAATTGAAGGATAAGAAGAATTAGAAAATGTTAAATTCTACTAGTGCATAGTTTTCATTTTCTAGTCTTCTTGGTTTAGACCGCTTGGTTTCAATGTTCTAAGGTGGCGTATCCAGTATGATTCCTTTTCCTTCCTGGTTTCGGAACTCCAGCTGTGGTTGTTGGCAATAGCGATAAGTATTATATCACTGAAAGTGTGGCCAGGGGAGGAGAAGTGTTCTGCGACCGGGCTTCTGTACAGCTTTTTTGTCATCCAATCAGATCTATGAAGGTTTATCCTTATGTGTAGCTTTTCAGTTTCTCCCACGTACTGAAGGCCACAGATCTTACATGTGATGAGATAAATCACATTCTCTGTTTTGCACGTTTTGTGTGGACCATGTATGTTTAGTTTTTCTTTAGTCACTGTGCTAGTGAATGTCTTGGTCTCTATCATATGTTGACAGGTTTTGCATCTTTTATCGCCACAGGGTCCAGATTGACTAGGTTGGTTTTGACTAGCGATTGTTGTTAGCTTGGCCCTGACTAGGATGTCCTTTAGGTTTTTTGGTCTCCGGTAAGCTACTACAGGTTTGTTCGGAAGTATTAGGTTTAGTATGTCTGACGATTGCACGGTTGGCCAGTGGTTTGCGATGATTTTACCTACTTTGGGATTGTCTGGGTGATAGGTCAGAATAAATGGTATCCTATCAACCTTTTCTTTCTGTCCATATCTGAGTAGGTCATCACGGTTTGTTTGTTTGGCCCTTTGGATTGCCTCCGCAATCAGGTCTTTGTCGTAGCCTCGGTAAATTAAATGTTTAGCCAGCTCTTCAGACCTTTCTAGGAATCTTTCATCGTCGGAGCAAATTCTGCGTATCCTCAGTGCCTGGCTATATGGAATGTTCTTAATGCAGTGTTTTGGATGACAGCTGGTTGGGAGAAGATACTGGTGTTTGTCGGTTGGTTTCGAGTAGATGTCTGTGTGTAATTTGTTTTCCACCAGTCTGGTTGTTGTGTCCAGGAAAACATGGTTTGAGTTGGAAATTTCTGCCGTGAATTTTATTGAAGGATGGAAGTTGTTTGCCTTTGAAATGAAGTCATCCAGACTTTCTCTTCCATACTGCCACTTCATTTCTATATCATCGATAAAGCGTACCCACTGGTATGGTGTACGCTCAACCGATGCTAAGAGCTTTCCCTCAAGTTTTCCCATGAAAATGTTAGCATACGAAGGGGCCATTTTAGTACCCATTGCAGTTCCATTGATTTGTAGGTAGTTTTCTTCATTAAATTCAAAGTTGTTGAGTTTTAGGACAAGCTCCAGGAGTTGGATTAAGAAGTGTGTGGGTGGATTGTTTATAGTTCTTGTTTCCCATGCTTCGCTGCATGCCTGTAACCCTTCGTTGTGCGGTATGTTGGTGTACAAAGATGTGACGTCTAAGGAAGCAAGTAATGTATCTGGCAGTAATGGTTCAGTAGCTTTGCTTTTTATGAGATAATCTGTCGTGTCTTGAAGATATGATGGTAATTTGTGGACATGTGGTCTCATAAAATGATCTAAATATTCTGATATCCTTTCTGTGGGGTGCCCGTTACCTGAGATTATAGGTCTGCCAGGGTTTCCTTGTTTGTGGATTTTGGGTAGAAGATAAAATCTACCTGCTCTTGGGTTTTCTGGGCTTAAGTAGTTTTTGGTTTGCTGGTCTATGTGTCCGCTTTGGTACGCCTCGTCAATAACATTAGTGATGATTTTTGCATATTCCAGCGTTGGATCATGGTCCAGTTTTTGGTAGAACCTAGCGTCACTTAGTTGTCTACTTGCTTCACTAATGTAGTCTTCCCTATTCATAACGACAACAGCGGAACCCTTATCTGCAGGCTTAATTATTATGTCTGTTCTGCTTTTCAGTGAGTGCAGGGCACACTTCTCCTCCCCTGGCCACACTTTCAGTGATATAATACTTATCGCTATTGCCAACAACCACAGCTGGAGTTCCGAAACCAGGAAGGAAAAGGAATCATACTGGATACGCCGCCTTAGAACATTGAAACCAAGCGGTCTAAACCAAGAAGACTAGAAAATGAAAACTATGCACTAGTAGAATTTAACATTTTCTAAATCTTCTTATCCTTCAATTTTTACTATAAGAATAACCGGTATAGAACCAAATATCCGGGATATAATCTGCGTTACATATGTACACAAAGTAAAAATAGATGTCGCTTTGGCTTGTAGACTTTTAGGGAATTATACAACGTTTTCAGTTTCCGCAACTAGTCTATACAAGCTGGTTGTATTTATAGTTTTAGCACATGTGAAGATAGAAATGTAGAGGTTTACAAACGCAACGTTTTTGTGTTTATTTGTTTGTCGTAACTATGTTTTGTATTTGCCTTTGAAAAAGACTCATTAAGAGTCGAAAGCGCTTAGGCTAGTTAGTTACTAGTTTCGTACTGTTCGTCGTCAGTTTATTGCATCTATATATATATATATATATATATATATATATATATATATATATATATATATATATATATATATATATATATATATATATATATATATATATAATCTACGCTTACATCTTTACATTGTTAATGTGTTGGAATCATGTTAAGTTAAATGTTTTTAGTTCAGTGCACAAACCGGAGAAGTAGTTATGTATATTTAATAACCACATTTAGTGTCATTTGATTTTATACTTTGCTTTCTGAAACATTATTTCATGCTCCGATCTTAGGACAGGAGCTGTTTATTGAGTCTCAGTGAAATGTGTAACTTTATCTAAACGAAAGATCAATGAGCTGATGAAATAGTATTAAATGTAAGCATTAAGCACAGATAAATGAAGAAAGGAAATACAAAAACAATTCAACTGTGTCCTAATCCTTTAAGCACTGACAGCGTCATTTCTCCAGCAAGAACTATTAACCTGGTCCTGTCATTCTGTATCTTTGTGCGTGTGTGTGTCAGTGCGTGTGTCAGAGAGAGAGAGAGAGAGAGAGAGTGTGTATGTGCGTGTGTCAGTGCGTGTGTATGTCTTTGCCTACTTTCCACTAATCGGAGAATTTATAGATTCAAACTGAATATAGTAATTATACATTAATCTGAAAGTACACAATGATCAAACTTCCTTTTTCGATGTCTTACAAGTATAACCTGATTCAATGCGTATTGCTAATTAATCAGCACTCTCTTCTTAAGTATGTTTAACAGCTCATGTGATGACCCATCTTTAGAATCCCTGTAAAGACTATTACTCTGTTAATAAAGATTTCAAATAGTTGCTAGTGGCTCCATTTAAAACAATCCATGTTACAAGATGTTGTGGATATATGCACATAATAAATAGTAAATTTTTTTGCAACTCATATTTAACCGTATTACAGGGGATTATATATTCTTAGCTAAGTTCAAACGTTTCCGGAAAACGGGATAATTAATTAACTGATCTAAATGTTTTCCTAAAACATGCAACAATGTATAAAATCAATTTTGTTTCGATCGTGTAAAGGATGATATAAAAGAGTAAATATATTCATTCACATTGTTAATCTGAAGAAGTTCTAATAACAAAGGAGAGATGCGTACTACACCAAATGGTCACGTGATTAGTTATCATATCTAAGAATATTAAAGAGACTACCTCTGATTTGTACAATTTATGTCTGAGACAGGATTTGAATATTGTCAGCTTTTCGGTCTAGTCATTAATATCATACTTCTAGATATTTCCTGAATGAAGTTTTCTTTGTACGTGGAATAGTTTCAAATATTATAACAAAAACAAAGTGTTCGTGCTATTTGTATTTTACATCTATTTGTATTGATTTGATTGATTTTTGTGATTGTTTTCTTTGATAACAGATAGTCGGTGTTGGGGAGATGTCTTTTAGAACGAACAGTTGGCTGATTGCCATTAGCAGACATCATACAGTACAGTTTTATTAAGACATCACTCGGTACAATTTTATTAAGACCTCATACGGTACAATTTTAGTTAGACATCACACAGTACAAATTTATTAAGATATCAAACGGTACAATTTTATAAAGACATCATACCGTACAAATTTCACAGACATCATACGATACAATTTTCATAAGATATCATACCGTACAATTTTTATAAGACTTTATGGTAACATGATTTAGTTTTGTAAGGTAACCTATTCAATTTCTTTCAGGATAGTATAAAGTAAAAGTATTTAGTAATTTGATACAGGCATGCTTCTTCGAAGTACGTACATGAATCGTGTTGTGTTAATATAAACCAAAACTTCGCTAATTTTATAAAATGAAAGAAAAAACATTAGAGTCATATTTGTTTTACATTAACAGTTGTACCATAGGGTCTTAATTTCTGATTTATATTTTGAATAAAAGTCTTGTCTTAACTTAAAAATTATTATTGTTGTTGTCGTAGTGGTTAATAATAATAATAATAATAATAATAATAATAATAATAATAATAATAATAATCATAATAATAATAATAAAAATAATATTAAAAATAATATTAATTATTATTATCATTATTATTATTATTATTATTATTATTATTATTATTATTATTATTATCATTATCATTATTATTATTATTATTATTATTATCTCTTCATCCAACCATTTTTTTTCGAAAACTAATAGTAAGACCTGTCATTGTAGTCTTTCCACATGGAACTTGGACTCATCTTTGACAGGAGAAGGTTTAATTCACCATAACGCTAAAATGAAATACCATTACAATTCATAATTGGATAATATTCACTGAAAATATTGTACTCATGACAACTATTATAGACGTACATTGAAAACATTTTTAAACATCGTAAAGACATAATGCTTTATTTTACTTAAGTTATAACGGACATATGAGGGATGGACAAGCCACACCATAATTGTTTGCATTTGATTTTATTTTTCAAAGACACCATTACAAACATCTGTTAGAACTTGAAAAGTATTATGTAAGTTGAGTAACATCGTTTCAAATAATTTATTGGGGAGACGATAATAATCTTAGAGGTTTAATTTTAATTTTAGCTGAGCTGATATTTTCCAAGTTTATTTGAAATAAATATGCAGATTATGCCTAAGTATCTGGTCAATCTCAAATAATTCTGTTATCATTATTGCTTTTATTAATGAAATAATTCTATTATCATCATTGCATTTATTACCCTGTAAGAAATTGGAGATTTATATTTTTTGGTGTGGCTTGAATAGTCCAGATTGTAACCTTATAAATAGAATACTAAGGAAAAGTGAAATTTACCAAAAAGTCTATATTCTGTCATAAAATATAATGACATGTTCAACATAGTAGTATATCATTGTTTTGTAAAGATTTTGACTATAATCCTAAACTTGAAAATTAGAATTAACACGTCTTCCATGAACGCCAGTGTTCATTAGGAATTTAGAAACAAGGTTAAGACGCTAGAAAGGAACCACACACCATCCTAGATTGTCTCAAAAGCTAACTTTCTTTGCATTAATCTGGAATGAGAGACACCGACGTCTAAATTATCCTCATCGATTCGATAATATCGACCAATGTTTGTCTTTGCTTGGCAAAAGAGATTACCAGATTATGCAAAGCTGCTCTTCAGACGAGTATTTAAGGGTCAGTGGCCGTTGTTTGTTTTATGCCGGTACAATTTATGCAAATATTTAATTCATTAATGGTGTTGTGTTCTGTTTTGATTGGCATTGATTCACGAGTGGTAATTTTTTTTACTTTTGTTCAAGCTGTTCAATGAAATTAGAAATGAAATATTATTGTGTTTGTTGTTCTTAAAATATCGAAGTGTTTGATGGCAGATTGAGCTTCTACATACAAATTCACGGTATTCTTTGCACAATAGTATACCAGATATATGTCAAAATTGTAAATTTTATGACTTTATTTTAAATTAATTTTACCATCGCATACGTGTCCATTTCTGGCAGTGGTTCTTATTCGTCGCCTAATTTTTTTCAGGTCACGATACCAATTAGCTTCCTGTCAAGTTTGGTTAAATCTCAGGGATTGCATTCGAGAATATGTATTCCATTTGTTTCGATCAGGAACTGCCATATTGGATTAAGTATATACATCATTGCTGTAATTTTTGGTTCATTCAATATCAGATGTTCTTATACCAAGTTTTTTTTTAAATTGACTTTATAATTGTTCATATGTTGAGTTCCTTATAAAGATAACTCAGCAACTATTTATTTGTGATGGAGGAATGGTACAAACATATTAAGATACGACGGATTAATTTTTAGTTTTATTAAAACATGTAGCCACGTGAACTAAAATAGAAATCGTGTGGCTTTAGTTCAAAACGCAAATTTCCTTTCTTAAATATATTTATCAAAGATTTCCCTAGCCTGGCTTTATAACAATAAACGCTGATGATTTGCGAAAGGTAGCGAGAACATTTCATAGGCAAATAAATGTTTCATTGCGTTTCTGAACAAATAGACACTGATATAATAAGACCATAAATATAACAATTTTCCAACAGCCCCTGATACCAATGTCAACCTGAACCTAATAGTAATAAGTTAATAACTCAAAAAGAAATATTATTAAAAACCGATGTATTGGACTGTAGCATTTGGGAAGAAAAAGGAATCTCAAATTTAAATTATAGTTTTGCGCAAGTCAACATTGACCTTGTTAGGAAAGTATTTAAACCGAAAAGGAAATAATATTGTGCATGAAATATGCGTTCTCTATCTTTGAAAACAACACTAAATATACCAGGTTAGAACGTGTAGTCTTATTTTTCATATAGTTATGTTGCAAATACAAATAGGGATTTGAAAGAGCATGATGTCTTATCCAAATTTTGTGATTATATTCGTGCACACTAGGGGTATAATAGCTGACTAATTCTAGTTTTCACGCAAGGACCGTATTGTAGATTCCCTATAATGTTCTCAGCTGAAGACGTTTTAAACAGCGTATTCATCTGTGACTAAAATCCTCTTGATTCCATGCAAAAACTTTGATTACCGAGCCAGAATCTTTGGCTGGGGGAGAGCAGTGGCCAGTGCTTGCATGGAAGTCAATATATACAAGCCTCGGAGAGTTATTGCTTAATCACACACACACGCACAGAGGAATATATATATATATATATATATATATATATATATATATATATATATATATATATATATATATATATATACAGATATATATATATATATATATATATATATATAAGAATTCAGCTCGCTTGTGAAAAAACTAAACTGTAAATCTGTATTTAGTTTCAAAGCATCGAATACATTTGTCAAAATACAAAAAGACTATATATATATATATATATATATATATATATATATATATATATATATATATATATATATATAATATATAGGTAGATAAATAGATAGATATATACATATATAGATAGAGAGAAAGAGAGATAAATAGAAAAATAGATAGTTAGATAGATTGAGAGATATGCGGTAAATATTTATATATATATATATATATATATATATATATATATATATATATATATATATATATATATATATATTTATATATTTATATATATATGCGCTATATAATTTTATTAAGAAGTCAATTTGTACAATTTTATTAAGACAGTATACGGTAAAACTTTCATTAGACATTAATTATACGATACAATTTTCATAAGACTTTATTTTAACATGATTTAGTTTTATAATGCAGTCTATCCAATTTCTTTGAGGATAGTATAAAGTAAAAGTATTTCGTATTTTGAACTAGGCATGCTTCTTCTTAGTCCGTGCATGAATCATGTTGTGTGATGTATAGCTTGAAGTACCAATCTACGACTTGGAAAGGCTTACAAGTGGGTCATGTGAAAAGATAGAAAAAAAATCTATCCAATTTTGAATTTAGGCCTTAGTGAATGTGTGACTCTTAGTTGAGTAGAAGAAAATTAGTTGTGTTATTTGATTGTTTAAAACCTCATCAGTTGACAACGACTACTGTTTTGGGTTTCTTAGAATAGGATAAGTATTATGATAAGAATTTTATCATAATCTTCTTCTCATTTCCTGCTATGAGAAGGAATTACGCATTTTTCTTATGAGCGGTCTCGGTCCATCATTATGGAGATAGAGAGGAGAAAAAGGGTGTGACTCAGATAATGTAGGCACAGCCACATTACTTTGGAAAAGTTGGCTAGCAAGAAGGTACCAGGGATCTGAAATAAATACAGTAAGTTCTCTTTAGTTTGGAGCAAGAAGCATAACGGATTGACTAGCCTCTCCCAGGCGTATTTATATCTGATCACGACACCTCGTAACCTTTTATGGTAGCAGCTTATTATGGTGAGAAGGCTAGCACACGTTCAGACTTCTTGTTTGCTCCCAACTAGGTAGAACTGGTTTTATCCCATATAACTATGTATGTTTAACATTTTTATTTCTGACCTTGGATTAAACCTCCAAACCAACATACTCATTTGGAGAATGTCAAGAATGTTTGCTACTGAGTGTTAGCTTAGTGGTTTATACATGTATAGTACGGCAAATTTGTACCCGTTATAGAGTCAGAGATGAACTGCACTAATTGTAATAAAACAATTTCAAAATTAATATAGCAAAATTAAATAAATTTAATCTACATGTATTTTAATGGAAATTATTCCCAATATAATTTAATGAAAATGATTCCAAAGAAGAGTTAGTTTTAATACATTTTAGTGAGACTTCTAATGTTCTTATTTATACTTAAATTTTACCTCATAACAAAAGCATGGACCTTAAGCCTGATTCACACGTGTGTCTCTCGGTAGTGATACCCCTTCAGCGTCACAATATCTGATGCCGTAATATCCACCGTTGGTATAAAACTTGAAGGCTGAGTGAGTAAATTAAAGTGAATATGCGTATTTGATTTGGGCTCGAGCGTGACCCAGTGGTTCAAGGCACTCGACTACACAGATCACTGATATCTCTCCTCCATCCGTGTGTACATTTCTTAGCTCGGTCAACGATGTTATTTAAGAGCTTACCAGTCACTTCCCATTGGTTGGTGGTTCTTCCTGTGGTTCACCCAGGTTTGTACTCCATTAAATACACTGGCCACAAATTATAACCTAATATGTGCCGACATCGGCGTTAAATCGACAATAGCAACAACATCTGCTGTGCGCCAATTGTTTAACAACATTTAAAGTGAAGCCTGGAATGAATATGATTTTGATGGTATTTTCATTAAGTATGAAGAAAAGTCTAGTTCTTGGAGTTTTATCAACTTGTATCCTATCATCCAAATCACGATGAAGTCACATGATAAGCAAAACTTGCTCCCAGCCTACCAATCAATGAAAGTGAGTTTTGCATAAATCAGATTCTTTTCTGTTATGTTTAAACAACCTGATCTAATTCAAAAATATGAACGAATAAAATATAGATCAGTATTCCATGTTACAGGGACACAGTAATATAGCTCGGAATTCATTTTAACCAGAGTGGTGTGGAGATGTGCGTGCCAAAGAGATTTTTAATGTTGCTGCTGAGAACATATACCAAAACTTAGCTAATTTGACAAAATGAAAGAAAAATTATCTTAGCAATATTTGTTTTACGTTAACAGTTGTGCCATAGTGTCTTAATTTCTGATTTATATTTTGAATGAAAGTCTTGTTTTAACTTAAACTTTTATTGTTTATTATTATTATCTCTTCAACCAACCATTTTGTTTCCAAAACTAACAGTAAGACCTGTCATTGTCGTCTTTTCACGCATTTTAAATGTGGTAGTTTATAGTCGATACAAGCTGTGGTATTAGATATTTACAACCGGTACAAGTAGCGATATTAGTAGTTTATAACCAATATAGGAGGTAGTACTGATAGTATGAAGCTGATATAGGTGGTCATACAGGTAGTTTAAATCTGATATAGGTGGTCATACCGGTAATTTAAAGCTGATATTGGTGGCGAAACGGATATGTTTAAATTGACGCTGGTTGTGATATTGATAGCTTAACGCTGTACGGGAGGTCATTCTGGTAGTTTAAAACTGATACAGGTGGTTATACTGGCAACTTAATGCTAACACAGTTGGCCATACTGGTAGTTTAAGGCTGATACAGGAGGTTATACTGGCAACTTAATGCTGACACAGTTGGCCATACTGGTTGTTTAAGGCTGATACAGGTGGTCATACTGATAGTTTAAAGCTGATACTGGTGGTCATACTGGCAATTTAAGGCTGATTCAGGTGGTCATACTGGACGTTTCTAGCTGATACAGGTGGTAATTATACATTGAAGTTGATGCAGGTGGTCATACTAATAGTTTGAGGCTGATAAAGGTGGTCATACTGGTAGTTTAAAACTGATATTGATAGTCACACTGATAGTTTGAAGTTTATACTGGCAGTCATACTGTTGGAGTTTGTAGCTGATACTGATAGTTTGACGCTGATACAGGTGTTTATAATTCTAATTTTACAGAATGAACTATTTACATACTAGATCGATCTTGAGCTTCACAGAATAAGAGTTTCGTTTTCTACAAGCTTGAAAACATTTTAAGGAATTATGCCAGTGTGGCCTTAGATACATATTTATAATATAAAAAAAAGATTGCAAAGTGATTTAAATTATGAGAGCAAGAACTTGAATTAAATATTAGAAAATACCGAAAATATGGTTGAAGTATTATATTGGCAAAGTGCGGTTTCGAAATTATTTTCCAATAGTTTCGGTCATAGCTTTCTATCAATAAATTAATTTTGCAATAATTGTGTTCATAACGTTTTATCAATAAATTAATTTTACAATAACTTTGGACATAACAGTTTATCAATTATATTGTACGTAATGTGCTTCAAACTGTATATTTTTTAATTTAATGACAGCTTTCATGTGGAAATGAAACGACCTTTTTAAATTTTCGTTTACACTTTTCATTCGCAAATTAACATTCATGGGGTGAAAATACCGCATTAACATGATAGAATGGTCCAACGAAATTCTGAACTTAACGTCAATAAACAACGTATGTTAATTGATATTATTATCTTTGTAAAGATTATGGTCGCTAATTTGTTTAATTCTGCATTCAGACGTGAATAGTTGCGTTTCCTCAATAGTTGTCTAAAATACATACTGTTTGTTGTTAAGTGTATCAAGAACACGATATTGATAGGTGACACATACTATTGAATAGCATCAGGTATTTTAACTTCAGTCACAACAATTTGCATGATTTATGTGTAAATCTATTTTCTAAAAGGTAAATATTTGAGGCACGCTTTGTTTAAACATTATTGAATTATTATTTTAATGATTACTATTTACAAAACATATTTAGATCTATCCAGCCAGAAGAGGACAGAGATAAGAAAGAGAAGGAAAATAAGACGAAAAAAGTGAAATAACCATAAACATATAAATACAGGTTTAAATAACATGCATAAAGGCAGATACACTCCAAGAAAGGAAACAAATAATATTGTCACTAAGGAAATAAAAGTAGTATAAACAATTTTAGAATTAGAAAATTCCTCGAAAGAAAAGGACTAAACTAAATACATTTGTCTTTCTACTGGTTTCAATCATTTCAGAAAGTTAGGATTTTTAACACAACATTGTTCATTTTAATAATGTTTCCGTTGTTAATCTCTTAATCGACACTAATAACAGTTTTGGCAAGGCTCCAATATTTATAGTTTCAACTTGAAAAATGTTGAAGTTTCAGATAGCAAAAAGGAGATGACTTGCTGTTTAGCGAAGACAATCTGCGTTTAATTTCTACAAATGTGTTGTATAGAAATGTGTTTCAAGACAAGATACATAAGATGTACTCCTTACCTATTATTATGTAGAATGACCATGTTAAGGGCAAATTACTTATTCAGTGAAGGAAAATGAATGCTCGTTTGAAGAGATACAGTGGACTCATCCTTGACAGGAGAAAGTTTAATTCACCATAACGGTAAAATAATTGTTTGCATTTGATCTTATTTCTGAAACACACCATTACAAAAATTTGTTAGAGCTTGAAAGATATTATGATACTTGAGTAACATAGTTTCAAATAAATTATTGGGGAGAAGATAATAGTTTTAGAAGTTTAATTTTAATTTTAGCTGACCTGATATTTTTTAAGCATTTTTGAAATAAATATGCAGATTATGCCGAACTAATTATCTGATCAATCTCAAATAATTATATTATCTTTATTGCATTTATTAACCTGTAGGAAATTAAAGATGTATAATTTTTCGTTGTGGCTTGAGTAGTGCTAATTTTAACCATATAAATAAAAGACTTAGAAAAAGTGAAATTTACCAACAAGTTTCTATTCTGTCATAAAATATAATGACATGTTCAACATAGTAGTATACCATTGTTTTGTAAACATTTTCACTATGGTCCTGAACTTGAAAATTAGAAATTACACGCCTTCCATGAACGTCAGTGTTCATTAGGAATTTAGAAACAAGGTTAAGACGCTAGAAAGGAACCACACACCATCATAGATTGTCTCAAAAGCTAACTTTCTTTGCATTAATCTGGAATGAGAGACATCGACGTCTAAATTATCCTCATCGATTCTATAATATCGACCAATGTTTGTCTTTGTTGGCAAAAGAGATTACCAGATTTTCAAAGCGCTCTTCAGACTAGTATTTAAGGGTCAGTGGCCGTTTTTTGTTTTATGCCGGTACAATTTATGCAAATATTTAATTTATTGATGGTGTTAATTTTGTTGTTATTGGCATTGATTCAAGATTGGTATTTTTTCACATTTGTTCAAGCTGTTCAATCAGATTACAAACGAAATGTTGCTGTGATTGTTTTTCTTTAAATATCGAAATGTTTGATGGCAAATTGAGCTTCTACATACAAATTCACGGTATTCTTTGCACAATAGTATACCAGATATATGTCAAAAATTGTAAATTTTATGACTTAATTTTAAAATATTTTTACCATCGCATACGTGTCCATTTCTGAAAGTGGTTCTTATTCGTCGCCTAATTTTTTCAGGTCACGATACCAATTAGCTTCCTGTCAAGTTTGGTTAAATCTCAGGGATTGATTTCGAGAATATGTGTTCTATTTGTTTCGATGCAGAACTGCCATATTGGATTAAGTATATACATCACTTCTGTATATTTTTGGTCCATTCAATATCAGATGTCCTTATTCCAAGATTTTTAAATTGACTTTGTAATTGTTCATATGTGGAGTTCTTTATAAAGATAACTCAGCAACTGTTTATTGGTGATGGAGGAATGGTACAAACATATTGAGATACGACGGCTTAATTTTAGTTTTATTAAAACATGTAGCCACGTGAACTAAAATATAAATTGCGTGGCTTTAGTCCGAAATGCAAATTTCCTTTCTTAAAAATATTTATCAAAGATTTCCCTAGCCTGGCTTTATAACAATAAACGCTGATGATTTGCAAAAGGAAGCTTGCAAAAGGAAGCTAGAACATTTGATAGGCAAAAAAAGTTTTATTGCGTTTCTGTACAAATAAACACTGATATAATAAGACCATAAATATAATTATTTTCCAACAGCCCCTGATACCATTGTCAAACTGAACCTAATAGTAATAAGTTAATAAGTCAATAAGAAATATTATTAAAAACCGATGTATTGGAATATAGCATTTGGGAAGAAAAAGAAACTAAAATTTAAGTTATAGTTTTGCGCAAGTCAACATTAAACTTGTAGGAAAGAATTTAAACCGATAAAGAAATAATATTGCGCATGAAATATGCGTACTCTATCTTCGAAAACAACACTAAATATACCAGGCTAGATCGTATACTCTTACTTTTCATATAGTTATGTTGCAAATACTATCCAGGGATTTGAATGAGCACGATGTCTTATCATCATTTTGTGATTAGAATCGTGCACACTAGGGGTATAATAGCTGACTAATTCTAGTTTTCACGCAAGGAACGTATTGTAGATTCCCTATAATGTCCTCAGCTGAAAACTTTTTAAACAGCGTATTCATCTGTGACTAAAATCCTCTTCATTCCACGCGAAAGCTTTGATTACTGAGCCAGAATCTTTGGCTGGGGGAGAGCAGTGACCTGTGCTTGCATGGATTGCTTGGAAGTCAATATATACAAGCTACGCATGAGATATTCATTGTTAGAAAATTTCACTTCGGAGAGTTATTGCTTAATTACACACACACACATGCACACGCAGATATATATATATATATATATATATATATATATATATATATATATATATATATATATATATATATATTAGAATTCAGCTCGCTTGTGAGAAAACTAAATTGTATGTCTGTATTTAGTTTCAAAACATCGAATGCATTTGTCAAAATAGATAAAGACCATAGATAGATAGATAGATAGATAGATAGATAGATAGATAGATAGATAGATAGATAGATAGATAGATAGAGAGAGAGAGAGAGATATGCGGTATATATAAGATATACGATACAATTTTCATAAGACTTTTTTGTAACATGATTTAGTTTTGTAATGTAGACTATCCAATTTCTTTAAGGATAGTATAAAGTAAAAGTATTTCGTATTTTTAATCAGGCATGTTTCTTCTTAGTCCGTGCATGAATCAGGTTGTGTGATGCATACCTTGAAGTACCAATCTACGACTTGGAAAGGCTTACTAGTGGGTCATACGAAAAGAAAGAAAAAAAATCTATCCAATTTTTAATTTAGGGTCTTAATGAATGTGTGACTCTTAGTTGAGTAGAAGAAAATTAGTTGTGTTATTTGATTGTTTAAAACCTCATCAGTTGACAACGACTACTGTCTTGGGTTTCTTAGAATAGGATAAGTATTATGATAAGAATTTTATCATAATCTTCTTCTCATTTCCTGCTATGAGAAGGAATTACGCATTTTTCTTATGAGCGGTCTCGGTCCATCATTATGGAGATAGAGAGGAGAAAAAGGGTGTGACTCAGATAATGTAGGCACAGCCACATTACTTTGGAAAAGTTGGCTAGCAAGAAGGTACCAGGGATCTGAAATAAATACAGTAAGTTCTCTTTAGTTTGGAGCAAGAAGCATAACGGATTGACTAGCCTCTCCCAGGCGTATTTATATCTGATCACGACACCTCGTAACCTTTTATGGTAGCAGCTTATTATGGTGAGAAGGCTAGCACACGTTCAGACTTCTTGTTTGCTCCCAACTAGGTAGAACTGATTTTATCCCATATAACTATGTATGTTTAACATTTTTATTTCTGACCTTGGATTAAACCTCCAAACCAACATACTCATTTGGAGAATATGTCAAGAATGTTTGCTACTGAATGTAAGCTTAGTGGTTTATACATGTATAGTACGGCAAATTTGTACCAGTTTTAAAGTCAGAGATGAACTGCACTAATTGTAATAAAACAATTTTAAAATGAATATAGCAAAATTAAATAAATTTAATCTACATGTATTTTAATGGAAATTATTCCCAATATAATTTAATGAAAATGATTCCAAAGAAGAGTTAGTTTTAATACATTTTTTTGAGACATCTAATGTTGTTTTTTATACTTAAATTTTACCTCATAACAAAAGCATGGACCTTAAGCCTGATTCACACGTGTGTCTCTCGATATTGATACCCCTTCAGCGTCACAATATCTGATGCCGTAATATCCACCGTTGGAATGAAACTTGAAGGCTTGAGTAAGTAAATTAAAGCGAATATGAGTATTTGATTTGGGCGGGAGTGTGACCCAGTGGTCCAAGGCACTCGACTTCACAGATCACTGATATCTCTCCTCCATCCGTGTATACATTTCGTAGCTCGGTCAACGATGTTATTTAAAAGCTTACCAGTCACTTCCCATTGGTTGGTGGTTCTTCCTGTGGTTCACCCAGGTTTGTACTCCACTAAATACACTGGCCACAAATTATAACCTAACATGTGCCGACATCGGCGTTAAATCGACAATAGCAACAACATCTGCTGTGCGCCAATTGTTTAACAACATTTAAAATGAAGCCTGGAATGAATATGATTTTGATGGTATTTTCATTAAGTATGAAGAAAAGTCTAGTTCTTGGAGTTTAATCAACTTGTATCCTATCATCCAGATCACGATAAAGTCACATGATAAGCAAAACTTGCTCCCAGCCTACCAATCAATGAAAGTGAGTTTTGCATAAATCAGATTATTTTGTGTTATGTTTACACAACCTGATCTAATTCAAAAATATGAACGAATACAAATATAGATCACTATTCCATGTTACAGGGACACAGTAATATAGCTCGGAATTCATTTTAACCCTAGTGGTTTGGAGATGTGCGTGCCAGTCATACTGATAGTTTGAAGTTCATACTGGCAGTCATACTGTTGGAGTTTGTAGCTGATACTGATAGTTTGACGCTGATACAGGTGTTTATAATTCTAATTTTACAGAATGAACTATTTACATACTAGATCGATCTTGAGGTTCAAAGAGAAAGAGTTTTTTCTACAAGCTTGAAAACATTTTAAGGAATTATGCCAGTGTGGCCTTAGATACATATTTATAATATAAAAAAGATTGCAAAGTGATTTAAATTATGAGATCAAGAACTTGAATTAAATATTAGAAAATACCGAAAATATGGTTGAAGTATTATATTGGCAAAGTGCGGTTTCGAAATTATTTTCCAATAGTTTCGGTCATAGCTTTCTATCAATAAATTAATTTTGCAATAATTGTGTTCATAACGTTTTATCAATAAATTAATTTTACAATAACTTTGGACATAACAGTTTATGAATTAGATTGTACGTAATGTGCTTCAAACTGTATATGTTTTAATTTAATGACAGCTTTCATGTGGAAATGAAACGACTTTTTTAAATTTTCGTTTACACTTTTCATTCGCAAATTAACATTCATGGGGTGAAAATACCGCATTAACATGATAGAATGGTCCAACGAAATTCTGAACTTAACATCAATAAACAACGCATTTTAATTGTTATTAGTATCCTTGTAATGATTATGGTCGCTAATGTGTTTAATTCTGCATTCAGACGTGAATAGTTGTGTTTTTTTAATAGTTGTCTAAAATACATACTGTTTGTTGTTAAGTGTATCAAGAACACGATATTGATAGGTAACACATACTATCGAATAGCATCAGGAATTTTACGTTCAGTCACAACAAATTACATGATTCATGTGTAAATCTATTTTTAAAACGTAAATATTTAAGACCCAGTTTGATTAAACATTCTTGAATTATTATTTAAATGCACAATTTTTACAAAACATATTAAGATCTATTCATCCTGACGAGGACAGAGAGAAAAAAGAGAAGGAAAATAAGACGAAAAAAGTGAAATAACCATAAACATATAAATACAGGTTTAAATAACATGCATAAAGGCAGATACACTCCAAGAAAGGAAACAAATAATATTGTCACTAAGGAGACTAAAGTGGTATAAACAATTTTAGAATTAGTAAATTCCTCTCAAGTAAAGGACTAAACTGAATATACTTTTCTTCATACTGGTTTCAATCATTTCAGAAGGTTAGGATTTTTAACACAACATTATTCATTTTAAAAATGTATCCGTTGTTAATCTCTTAATCGACACTAATAACAGTTTTGGCAAGGCTCTAATATTTATAGTTTCAACTTGAAAAATGTTGAAGTTTCAGATAACAAATAGGAGATGACTTGCTGTTTAACGAAGACAATCTGCATTTAATTTCTACAAATGTGTTGTATAGAAATGTGTTTCAAGACAAGATACAAAAGATGTACTCCTTACCCATTATTATGTAGAATGACCATGTTAAGGGCAAATTACTTATTTAGTGAAAGAAAATGAATGCTCCTTTGAAGAGATACAGTGGACTCATGGTTGAGATGAGAAAATTTAATTTATCATAACGCTAAAATAATATTTTGCATTTGACCTTATTTTTGAAACACACCATTACAAAAATCTGTTAGAGCTTGGAAAATATTATGATACTTGACTAACATAATTTCAAATAAATTATTGGAGAGAAGATAATAATTTTAGAATTTTAATTTTAATTTTAACTGACCTGATATTTTTCAAATATATTGAAATAAATATGCAGATTATGCCTAACTAATTATCTGATCAATCTCAAATAATTATATTATCTTTAATTGCATTTATTAACCTGTAGGAAATTGAAGATGTATAATTTTTCGTTGTGGTTTGAGTAGTGCTAATTTTAACCATATAAATAGAAGACTTAGGAAAAGTGAAATTTACCAACAAGTCTCTCTTCTGTCATAAAATATAATGACATGTTCAACATAGTAGTGTACCATTATTTTGTAAATATTTGACTATGGTCCTGAACTTGAAAATTAGAAATTACACGCCTTCCATTAAATACGGTGTTCCTTAGGAATTTAGAAACAAGGTTAAGACGCTAGAAAGGAACCACACACCATCCTAGATTTCTCAAAAGCTAACTTTCTTTGCATTAATCTGGAATGAGAGACACCGACATCTAAATTATCCTCATCGATTCTATACTATCGACCAATGTTTGTCTTTGTTGGCAAAAGAGATTACCAGATTTTCAAAGCTGCTATTCAGACTAGTATTTAAGGGTCAGTGGCCGTTTTTTGTTATATACCGCTACAATTTATGCAAATATTTAATTTATTGATGGTGTCAATTCTGTTTTGGATTGGCATTGATTCAAGATTGGTATATTTACACTTTTTATCAAGCTGTTCAATCAAATTAGAAATGTGATATTGTTGTGATTGTTTTTCTTTAATTATCGAAGTGTTTGATGGAAAATTGAGCTTCTACATACAAATCCACGGATTCTATGCACAATAGTATACTAGATATATAGTAAAAAGTGTCAATTTTATGACCTAATTGCAAAATATTGTTAATCGTCGCATACGTGTCCATTTCTGAAAGTGGTTTCATTCAATTTCAGAGTTCCTTACATCAAGTGTTTTAAATTGACTTTTTAATTATGTAACATATTGAGTTCTTTATAAAGTGACTGCAGCAACGCAACTTTTATTGGCGATGGAGGAATGTTACAAAAATATTGAGATACGACGGATTAATTTTTATTTTTATTAAAACATGTAGCCAAGTGTACTAAAATAGAAAAATTCGTGGTTTTGGTTCAAAAGGCAAATTTCCTTTCTTTAATATATTTATCAAAGATTTACCTAGCCAGGCTTTATAACAATAAACGCTGATGATTTGCGAAAGGAAGCGAGAACATGCAATATACAAATAAATGTTTTATTGAGTTTCTGTACAAGTAAACACTGATTTAATAAGACCATAAATACAATAATTTTCCAATAGACCCTGATACCAATGTCAACCTAAACATAATAGTAATACGTTAATAAGTAAATAAGAAATATTTTTAAAAACATTTTATCGATGCATTGAGCTGTAACATTTGGGAAGAAAAAGAATCTCAAACTTAAATTATTGTTTTGCGCAAGTCAACATTGACCTTGTTAGGAAAAAATTTAAACCGGTAAAGGAATAATATTTTGCATGAAATATGCGTTCTCTATTTTTGAAAAGAAAACTAAATATACCCGACTAGATGGTACACTCTTCTTTTTCATATAGTTATGTTGTAAATACAATCCAGGGATTTGAAAGTGCAAGATGTCTCAAAATCATTTTGTGATTAGAATCGTGCACTTTAGGGGTGTAATAGCTGACTAATTCTAGTTTTCTCTCCATGACCGTATTGTAGATTCCCCATAATGTTCCCAGTTGAAGATTTTTTTTAAACAGCGTATTCATCGGTGACTATAATCCTCTTGATTCCATGCGAAAGCTTTGATTACCGAGCCAAAATCTTTGGCTGGGGAAGAGCAGAGACCTGTGCTTGCATGGAAGTCAATATATGCAAGCTACGCATGAGTGATTCATTGTTAGAGAATTTCACTTCGGAGAAAGTGAAACAATACAAACAATACTATAAAAACAGGTTAGAGAAATTAAATTCGTACTCTACGGTATTTCGAACCCAGGTCCGCGAATAAATGGCACGCATCGCCTTGCATGCATGATAGTATTGTTTGTATTAAACTATTATTTCTGCCCATTGTTATCAAGATTCCACTACAAAATCCACTGATAGCAATGTCTGTTCTCTCTGGTATATATTTATAATTATTTGTAATACAAAAATCCTATATACCTTGATTTCTTTCATAGGAATCTTGAACAACTGTGAAATAAATGAGAATTATTTACTAGGTCGTCATGCGAGTGTGACTGCTACGCACGAGCTTATATAACACCGATTCAAGGCTATCATTTTTCGGTGAGGTGTGCTTAGTCGTGACGGCATATGGTCTAGTGCGTGCAGGCAAGGCGATGAGTGCCATTTACTCGCGAATCTGGGTTCGAAACTCCGTAGAGTTCGAATTTAATTTCTCTAAACTGTAGGATAATATTGTTTGTATTAAACTATTATTTCTGCCCACTATTATCAAGATTCTACTACAGAATCCAGGAATAGCACAGTCTGTTCTTTCTGGTATATATTTATAATTATATATATTGTTTGTATTATATTTATAATTATATTATATTTATAATTATATGCATTGTTTGTGTTATATATACATATATATATATATATATATATATATATATATATATATATATATATATATATATATATATATATATATATATATATATATATATATATATGTTTGCGTAAACAATATCATAAGATGACAGTTCTGGTGTTCTGTTATACTCATCTCCATGTCCAATGCAAACCCAGTTTAATATATGAATATGATCAGGCTATATATATATGAGCAAACACAAACACATAACACACACACACACACATATATATATATATATATATATATATATATATATATATATATATATATATATATATATATATATATGTGTGTGTGTGTGTGTGTGTGTGTGTGTTATGTGTTTGTGTTTGCTCATATATATATATATATATAGCCTGATCATATTCATATATTAAACTGGGTTTGCATTGGACATGGAGATGAGTATAACAGAACACCAGAACTGTCATCTTATGATATTGTTTACGCAAACTTTAAATCGCTGGCATTCAATGAGTCAACAGTAAAAGACAGCTAAACGGCCGGTGTATCCTTCAAAATGTCCAGTGAAGTCATCAACAATACTGAATCGACCACCGCATACAGAGAAAACAGTGAAAATCACCTCATTTATAGAAATGCCTTAGAATCGATATATAGATGAGATTCACATTCACCAACTGTAATACGAATCCTTAGATTGAAGAAAGACAGCTGACTCAGCGTGATGAGTGATGGTGTGTTCAACGATAAAGCACCAGACACCATGGGTGACATATATAAGCGTTAATGTGAAAAGCTGTTTAATATTTCTTGATCCAAATAAGCAAGAATGGTCGTATACGTGTTGATGTAATGACATGACATATGAACTCATTTAGCCTAGTGACATTTTGTTGAAAATTGCGACGGAATTCACATATTAGGTTTTGTTTGTGAAGACGAGACTATTTCTTTAGAAGAATGTGATGTAACAGTACAAATTTCCATATATGTTTGCCTTGTAAAAGTGAATCTTTCTTACAGAGCATGTCATTACAAATGCTATAAATCAAACTTGCGCGAATTTCTTGTTTACTCTGGTTTTCTGCCATGTCATAAATGTGATTTCGGAGTCGAGTCACAACATCAACTTTGCCAACTATATGTATTTCTTGCACAAAAGACCTATCGACACGCCCAACATGGTAGAAGCAAATGATGTCGTCAAGGAAAAAGAATATAATGACGTCAATCGTCAAAGCCGTCATAGTTGTACCTTGCCAAATATTCGGTTGGAGTGTTTATTAAATCTCTTGCGACTACAGCAAAATATATCCGACAACTGTTATCCTCTCCCCCAGATAATATGATGGATGATAAAGATATTCAGGAGTGTTCCGTACTAAAGTCATCATTGGCTCTGAAAAGGGAAAAGGCGCAATCGATGGCAGAAGCGGCGATCGTAAAATAATGTTTGCTACGCTTACATAGCTCAAAAAACTTATCGCTCGCTATAGAAGGTAAAAAACCTATCAACAAGGCAGATTTCAAAAACGTTCTATCCAAATTAAAAGCACCGGTCACTTCGTGTGCAGATATGGAACCGGTACCATAGCGAACACAAACAAGTAACTGATTTTTGTTCAGCAAAAATCGAGTTAGTGTTTGTAAGCTCACATCATTCCAAGTACCCATCCTTTCATGCGGGCTTGAGAACTGATGTACACACGTGTAAAAGATTCTCATTGGCAAAATGTTATGGAGAATCTGTAAGGGATCTCGATTATACAAACTGGAGTTGATCAGACAGTGTCAAACCCCATTAATACACTACTTACTCTGATATTTTGTACAATTGTAATGCTACTGGTACATAATGCTTTAATTAATATCGATTTTATAAATGCGTTCTTGTTATCTTCCATTAATGTATCTTAGAGTGATTATTTACATATTGCGTACTCGTGTATTACAATGTTAGTTCGTTGAATATTGTCTTCGTATCTATACACATACCAGACAGTTATTGCGATTCCTGATTGTTAAACTTTAAGAGTTATAGCTGGTCATATTCACTGTATAGAATGCAACAGCATCAATTCCAACACTACATATGCTTCTTGTGTAGTTGTTTCAAACCTGGCTACAAGTCTATACTATATAATGGAAGATTAGAAACTAACGAAAAAAGGAACAAACTCTAAGGTGAACGTGGCATTGAAAATTACAATATTGTCTAAAAAAATTCAAACACTGACAGAGAAAAAAAATAATTGCCAACACTATATTTAATCTAGTTATGAAGCTAATAATATTACCCATATTTTGACAGTATTTTCCAATACTGAAAATGTAATAATGGGAAATATATACATATAAACACATATTGTATGAGTCAGTCAGTCAGTCTTACAAGTAGTCGTTATAAGTACAGTGTCATGATATACATGTAAACAAATATTTGTTTCTTATATCTATACAGAATGGATCTATGGATTACACCCTCCTATGTATATGGTCCGTTCAGCTCTTCGAGAGAAGAAACTGGCACTGGTATAAACAAATCCATTTCATTAACGAAACAAAGAGCATTTCAGAGTATTTTAAAGTGAGACAATGGAATTTGCGTTATCAATATCTGTAGCCAATGCAAATGCTGACGTAGCAGTTCCTCGACGATTGTCGATACCATTAATGAAGTGAGTGATGACGGTCTCATCTCGCGTAAACGTGATCACCGGTATGGTGTTTGTCCGTGCTTGACTGCGATCGTTGCAAAAACGAACGTTGATTTTAAGGTCCGAGAAGCAGGTACATCGAAGAATTTTAAGGAACTCAGTGCGAAAGTTTTCATTCAACCATCCATATAACACCGGATTCGTGCAAGCTGAGCTCAACACAAACAAATGGCAGATGACATAAGCAAGCCGTATGTCAACGTACTCTGAACGGAACATGTAAAATTGAAATTCGGTCAGTATGTTAAAAAGGTTTAACGGAAGCCAGCTAAGCCCAAAAACAACGCCTATGATAGCTAAAAGACAATTAGTTCGTTGTTTCCTTCTCGCACGGTTGTTTGTGGCCTGTCTATGGTAAGGTGCAGCATCGCTAGGTGGCAAACTTCTATTTCCCATCCTGTATTTTAGTTTATTACAAATTCTAGCATGGGCGATGGATACAATTACTATAGGCATAATATATTGCACAACCATTGAGACGACAGAATATGCTCCCTTTTCAGCGATTAGTGACAAATCCTCGATACACAGATAATGATAAATATCGAACTCAGAAAGAGGTTTAAATCTTTTGTATACAGAAAATATGAGAAGAGGACTCGACATAAGGAATGATATTATCCATATGGTAACAAGAGCAACACAGCCACCTATTTTCTTCATGCTGTCTTTTGTAGGGTACACAATGACCTGAAATCTGTCTAAAGCGATGGCTGTGATGCTTATCGTGGAGACGAAGACATTTGTTCCTTGGATCATGGCTGAAAATTTGCACATGAAAGATCCAAGAAACCATTGGGTATTTAGTAGCTTATACAAATTCAATGGCTGTGTAAAAAGACATAATGTCAGATCAGAGATCGCGAGATTAATTATGAATATATTTCTTGGCGTCCTCATGTGTGGGTTTTTGATAACAACAAAACATACTAGTCCATTGCCCAGAGCCCCGAAAGCAATCAATAAAGCAAACGCAACAATAAAAATAATCTCTGTTGTAAAGTCGAAAGGCTTTGATTCATTTACTTGCATGAATATCGTTAGTTTTAATTTGTCATTCATCAAATCAAGCAAAGACTCGTTTCGCGACGCCGTATCAATATCCAAGCCCATATCCGTGCCGGAATCATCGCTTGTCGTATTATTAGCAGACCAGTCCATACTTCTGATTTGATATCAATCTGAAAATATAATGTCATAAAATCACTGCCAATTATATATATATATATATATATATATATATATATATATATATATATATATATATATATATATATGGCATTTAAAGTGGTGGTATAAAGCAAACTGATATACAAATATTATTAGTATATCAAATTGTGATCCACAGATGCCAATTATATATATATATATATATATATATATATATATATATATATATATATATATATATATATATATATATATATATATATATATATATATATGGCATTTAAAGTGGTGGTATAAAGCAAACTGATATGCAAATACTATTAGTATATCAAATTGTGATCCACAGATGGTGCAATAATACGAATATATACACAGCTTTTCAACTGCAGGTCTATAGATCAATGATGAATTTTTACTCATTAGTCATTAATGACGTATGAAAATAACGATACAATGAATTAATAGTTCCCGTTTTCTAAAGAATTGAACATGGTATTCAGTTTCATCGCAATCCTTTCTTTTTATGTTTTAATCTCTTACATCATGCATAAGGGGCAGAATACGTGGAAACATGAAGTGAGAGAGAAAAACAATTTGTGTTGGAGGAAAACTTTCAAACGAAACTTACACGAAGTAACCTACAAAAACATGTTTACAGCATGTTTACACTTTCCATGGAATCTACCTACCGTGTTCATAATATGAATGATACATAGTTGCAATAGTTTGTTAATATCAACGATACATTGTTGCAAGAGCCTGTTAATATCAATGATACATAGTTGCAATAGCCTGTTAATATCAATAATACATAGTTGCAATAGTCTCTAAATATCAATGATACATATTTGCAATAGCCTATTAATATCAATGATACATATTTGCAATAGTCTGTTAATATCAATGATACATAGTTGCAATAGCCTGTTAATATGAATGATACATAGTTGCAATAGTCTGTCAACTCTTTAAGTCAAATTTGTCGGTTATGGTACACATACTGTAACGTATTTTAATGGGTTTTTTTGTCCTTGAATCTGTTGTTTCTTAAACCTATTATAATGTTCTAAACTCGATTATTATTAAGTATGAAAATGTCATACCTCTCTCTCTCTCTCGCTGCATCATAGTTGCAAGATAAGGGTAAAAATTCATGAAAATAAGGTCAACAGTATATATGTTAATATGTTCTAATTGCCTTCTGTTGTGTCGCCATTTCGCTTAGTTTGTATTCCACTCTTATGCCTGACGTTAAGTGTGTACAAGTTGATAGCGTGTCTGTAGTGATCCACGTTTCTCATATAAACAATCTTTCATATTTAAATCATAGGCATGTCTTATACAAAATTAATTCATGGCAATAAAATGGAATCTTGAAAAGAAAGTAACAAATATTTAAATTAGCAAATGCGATTATGAACAACAAGAAGGGTCATAGAACTGCATTTTGGAGTAGACAGTCGCAGAGACTTGAGGATCGACTCAGCAAATACACAATTTCCCGGGGCATATCTTAACTCCGTCCAAACGGAAATATTTGTATATTTATGTGATATAAATAAAATATGTGTATATAATGTATATGTATATATGTATATTTATATATACCACGAGATTTGTAAATGTTTCATTCAAAGGAAACTGGGAAAGTCTCATTTCTTTTTAGTGAAAATTTATAATTATCGCTGTTTATCATTGATACAGCGTGTATATATATATTAATTCATTTACGTATTTCTTTTATGTAGTTAAGCAAGTCTTTTTTGCATAGTTTGCACAGACAGCATTAGTTGTGTTTACTTATAAAATGGAATATTATATAAAGCAATAATATATGATTCTATATGTATTTTATTTTACACTAATCAAATGCAGTTCAGTCACTTATAAAAAGGATTATTAACACAAAAGCAATACTATATGATTCTATATGTATTTCCTTTCTCACTAATGACGATCCTATGAAAAGAAACACATTACGATAAGAATGTACGTGTATTTAATGATTTATATAGCATTTAATGTAAAGGAAACTATAATGCCAATATCAGCAATTGTCTGTCTAATTTAATGCTTTCATCCATTAGTCTAGTTTGTCTCAAGCTGTGACCTTACAGGGATGACGGTATTGAATAGCAAGTTTATCAGTAAATGCATTACATGCATTACCATAGTGTACTTACAATCATGCAACACAGCTCGTTAAATCGATCAAAGATAATCTGCCGTTCCAATGCATATAATTCGATCGGAATGAAGAGAAATCTCCGCGACGAAACTTGCTTTCTTCTTAATTTAACAATATAGAGAAACCTCTGCGACCGCATTCTCAAAAAGCCTTAGGAATTCTTAATGAAATCTCGTTCCAGAAAGGAGAGAATTAAATACGACACAGAAAATATCCACTTAGGGATCGCAGAACAGGTTGTATCCCAAATTATTGGTTTCCTGACGAAGACGAAGCCATATATTTGTGAAATTTAACTTTAGGGCAAACTGAGAGAGAATAATGAAGAATATAATAGAATATAAAATATTAGCAAAGCACTAAAAGTCAGATAATATATATATTTCATTTATTACCAGCGCCCATTTATTTTCCTATGTCTTCCAGAAAATAAATAAAGATGAAAATCTTGTGCTTGATGACAGAATGTGTTATTCGTTCCAATATACATCACTTTGCGCTAGCAGTAAACCTTACTGAACAACCAATCAGGGTCTTCACTCCAAACCGAGACTCTTGTACTTGATTCAATTATTATCGCCATGGTCAGCACTAGACTAATACAGAATTAATAATAAAGAACCCACTTCCATCATATCTCAAGACAAAGATAGAGGTTTTCTTACGAAAACAAAACCTCAGGAGGTGTATATGTAACAATTTGTGAGTCTGGTATATAATACAGCATACGATGCTAAAACGTGTACAAATCTGCATTAGTATAACTATTCCCGATACTACTACTAATTTATCGGAACTACTACTACAACAACAACAACTATTACTACTAAACGCATTTTGTAATATTATTATTAGTAGAGGTAAAAGTAGTAAGAGTAGTGGTAGTCCTGAATTATAATTAGGTGGATTTGTCTCTTTTCCTATACAAAGACCTCTTCTTATTGTGTACAGAAGCAAAACGTTACTTAGCAGGGATCAATCAGTCCGCCGTTTTAAAGATTTGTTGATGTGATTGTTTAAGTTCAATTTAGGTATTCATCAGCTAAATGAGATTATATATATATATATATATATATATATATATATATATATATATATATATATATATATATATATATCACTAGCAGAGTGACCAAAGAAAAACTAAACATACATGGTCCAAACAAAACGTGCAAAACAGAGAATGTGATTTATCTCATCACATGTAAGATCTGTAGCCTTCAGTATGTCGGAGAAACTTAAAAGATATACAAAAGGATAAACCTTCATAGATCTGATTGGATGACAAAAAAGCTGTACAGAAGCCCGGTCGCAGAACACTTCTCCTCCCCTGGCCACACTTTCAGTGATATAATACTTATCGCTATTGCTAACAACCACAGCTGGAGTTCTGAAACCAGGAAGGAAAAGGAATCATACTGGATACCACGCCTTAAAACATTGAAACCAAACGGTCTAAACCAAAAAGACTAGAAAATGAAAACTATGCCCTAGTAGAATTTAACATTTTCTAAATCTTCTTAGTATCCTTCAATTTTTACTATAAGAATAACCGGTATAGAATCCAATATCCGGGATATAATCTGCGTTACATAAATGTACAAAAAGTAAAAATAGATGTCGCTTTGGCTTGTAGACTTTTAGGGAATTATACACCGTTTTCTGTATCCGCAACTAGTTTATACAAGCTGGTTGTATTTATAGTTTTAACCCATGTGGAGACAATTATTTAGAGGTTTACAAACACAACGTTTTTGTGTTTATTTGTTTGTCGCATATGTTTTGTATTTGCCTTTGAAAAAGACTCATTAAGAGTCGAAAGCGCTCAGGCTAGTTAGTTACTAGTTTCGCACTGTTCGTCGTCAGTTTATTGCATCTATCTATCTATCTATCTATCTATCTATCTATCTATATATATATATATATATATATATATATATATATATATATATATATATATATATATATATATATATCGAGAGAGAGAGAGAGAGAGAGAGAGAGATTATTTTCATATTTTTTCATTCCCATATTTTCACATGTGAAAATATAGGATTTCTCATTAAAAGCCATATTACCATAGTACACTTGATTGTATGTACCTGCAAAATTGGCACCTGCAACAATAAAAATGGATTGCCATTCGAACTAAAATAAGCAAATAGAAATTGCATTAAATTTTATACACGGAAATTAGTATTTGATAAACAAATTTGACTTGACGCCGATAAGTTATCGCTGAAGTTATTTTCCAATACTTAGTTAACAACAAATAGCAAACCCCGTTGAGATGGATTTGTTAATCAAAATTCGTTGATAGGTTCAGATAATTTACAAAATTGCAAAAATGTATGTTTTGTGACAGATTATGTCAACACAATCCTATCACTTTCTTGAGTCACACATATTTATATGATATGGCCATGAAAGTAATTTGAATTTAAGAAAAGGTAGTATGGAAGGATGTTTTGCGAAACAGTGAGTTAAATCTTCTAAACTTCGATTCTGAAACAAGTTTGGTATATACTAAAACAAAGGTATTTTCGTCATTCATTAACACTGAATATATTTTATCATTTGGTATTGAAAATTCTGTTATGTAACTCGTGGCTTTGCCACTTTTTAAAACAGCCACAGTTGGTCCTTGTTACTACCTATATAAAACCCTCTTTTTCTTTGTAATCCTTGATCAATCTACTTGTCTTCATGCTATATAGATCAATCAAACAGCAGATATGATAGCAAGAGCTTATAGATTGTTCGTAAGGAATGCATTCGTACGGATTAACACTTGTTAAATTCATCCGATTTTTAAAAGCAATAAACGTGTAAGAACAAACGCATAAGAATTGGGCATTTCCTAAACATGTTAGTTAATAACAACAAAGTTCCATAGTATATAAGGCTTATATTTTTCAACATGTTAAACAGTATTTTTATGTCACGGACTCATATCCAGGGAAATAAATAGCTGCTGCTGTTGTTTTCTCATCGAACTAGAGAAAACATTGCACAGCCTAAAGTGATGTAATTAATAAATGAACCAGAACTGTATAAGTAATTGAAAAAATAATTAAACATAAAGCACGAGGTGTGATTTCAAACCAAAATTCTGTGATTTTGATACAGAAAACATGTGCAAATAAACACCATTTAAAGTGGGCTTAAGTAACATGGTCTGGAGAACGGAGGACATGAGGGATGTCTAGTGCTAAATAGGGTAAAAAAGACTAGTTTCCAACTTAATAACATCTACAACTATGACCGATTCTACAGGTATTTTAGTTTCCCTATCACATTTAACAAAGTCTCTGTTTTAATTTGAACTCTGATGCCGCCAAAACAAAGTCATAAGAAACATATTTTTTCTATTGCTGAGAGTAATTTCCAAATGTTTTCTGACATAACTTCTTACTATGCAGGAGAGACTAATATGTTCTCAATGAATTTGTTCACAATCGGTATCCTTCCTGCCTCAAAAATGTTACCATGACGCCGTCAATATTAACAGAAGAGGAGATCTTGGATAAATTATTATATTCTTGAAATCAAACGTCATTGTGAAATTTCGTGTAAAATCCGATTATAGAGTGTTTTGCAGCAGATTATACAATTGATTTTCTAGACAGTGAGAACATAATTCAGAAAGATGGTGTAATCTACTTTTCTTAGTCACGTTTCAAACCAATGGTCACAAGTATATTTATGACTTTGTATTTATAAGATGCTGCTTTAACGCATGGGAAATAGAAATAAGTTCTTCAATATTGGCTCCAGCAAAATCATGAATAAGCTTTTATAAAAGCTGTTTTGAAGCTTTATCCATTCAAACCGGAAATGTACTCTTGCGCCAGAGGAATATACATGTACGTTTAACATTAATATTTGTAAATGAACAGGAAGGTCTTATACTTTATCATGTCTCTTTAGTTAGTGATGTTCAAGTGAGAGGGCCTTTTAAAAAAACAATGGTGCTTACTGTTTTTTTTAAAACAATTGTAGACTTGATCTCTCTCATAAACATAATGTAATAATCATTTTAGTTAGAAATCATCCATTCCATCTGAAACAAACGGTCTTTTATACTGCTATCATGTATCACCAGAGAGAGAGAGAGAGAGAGAGAGAGAGAGAGAGAGAGAGAGAGAGAGAGAGAGAGAGAGAGAGAGGGGGGGGGAATGGGGAAGATTCGTTGTTCGATTTTCACATTTAGCTATGATTTGATCATCCTCATGCGTAATAACTGTACGAGTGAAAAATGTATATTTAATTTGAATTGTTGTTAGGATTTTTAACATAGCTTTAAAAATGTTGTCATACTGCTACGATGTCTGCAGTGTGACAGTTTTATAGTGATGTCTAGCATTGTGGTACTGCCATAGACATGTTGCATGGTGTCCCAACCAGTCACATTATAATGACACTTGGCTGACCAGTCCTAACACTAACCTCTTAATGCTAAGCGCCTACCGAGGTAGTTGTAAATACCGTTTTTTCACTTTTTGAAAAAAGAAATTAGTTGGTGTAATGGACAGTCGAACAACTAGGCTACCTGAGCGGTCTGAAACAAGGACTATTCACACTTGTAAAATCCTATGAACCAAGTTTTGGACAAGACATTTTCCCCTCCCTATGCGGTTCATACATGACGGTCTACTATTATTTTCCTTTTGTAACTTAACTCTCATTTCCGTATTGACGGTCTAATGATAACTCACATTGCCCTATAATCCACATATAATTTCAATTAGTCCTAACATATCATGTTACAATGTTTTTGTTTTTCACTCAAACGTATCCAACATGTTATTATGTTACACATGCCCATTACAGGCTATAATCTTTCTATCGTATTTAACACAGGAATCCCCTTATAGCCTCCATCAATCCCCTTTACTACTGACGTAGGCTCCTAAACAAAATGAACCCATCGACCATAATTATCTCGTTAATTTTGCCTGTCATATTTACTGTAAGATATTGTTACAAGTAAAGGAGCATTACTTCTCCATGGTTTTTAACAAACTAACAAACAAACAAGGCAGCAAATAAATTTATTTCTCTAAGTTCAAAAGTGAATTTGTCTTTAATTTGATTTGTGGCTTGCGTATCGATCTTTGATCAATGGATTGTGACAAAAGTACTTTACTTTTTTCAAAGAAAATGTTTTGTTTGATGTATCTTGTAAAGGATACCTTGTAATGCATTTTTTTCATCAAGGTAATAACTGATTCAGATTTTTAAAGTAGTATAAACTAAACTGATTACCTCCGAATATCTTGCATCAATGCACGCAGCGCTCACAAACCGAAGGGAGTCTGCTGAGCTGAAGATCAAACGTTTTGCAAATGACAGAAAAGAAAGGTCTGGTTGATCAATCGAGATCAGCTTTGCTAAGAGTTACGGCTGAAGGCGAATAACAATTTATGATTGAGAGTCTCGATTGATCGAAGGTATAACAGATAACTGTTATATGTACTTCATATATATATATATATATATATATATATATATATATATATATATATATATATATATATATATATATATATATATATATATATATATATATATTACCAAATACTGAAACACTACATTCGATTCTGATATACGAATGCTTACTTAAAGCTGGAAAAACAGCCCTCCACACTTTATTGTGTAAGAAAAATTTCTGACAATTATGTATTGTATACATATAGAGTACTGAAGGTGAAAAGTACATACCAATTAATGGTTTGAAAACACCTTCTGTGGTAGAAGAAGGTGGTTTGTGATTTGGGTACAATGGAAATTTAAAATTGGAATGTTGTGAGTTATATAGGGTCAAAGCTATTCATAGGGTGAAAAGTACTTTTAGGATAAAGGGTTGAGAAAGACAAACAAAACCATACAGAAACAAACAAATATACATCCAAACACACATAAAAAGGGGACAGAGCTGTTCCAAAAAAATATTCACATACAGAATATAGATTTAAAAAGAAAAGACTTTTCTATGGGTACAGACATTTATTCAAATGTACACATGGGCTCTACGGCCTGTGCTTTGGTTTTAAGCACTGTCTATTTACTACAAAAATGTTTTATATTTCTTGGTTCTAGAAACTACGTTTAAAACGTAAATTTTGGGCCATAGTATAACCCTCAAAATTAGCATTACGGTCTACGTGTAGTCATATCATCCCCATATACTACTAATGAGGCCTCCTTCTGACTAACGACTCCAAGCAACGTGGGACCTTGATTCTGCAAGATGGCAAAAGGATTACTTGCAGATCATTTGCTGTGTCAGGTCCAGTGGTTCCATCCTCAAATAGTCAGTCAAACTGTTCTAGGTGACTCCTCACACCGTCAGCACCGACCAATACTTATCAATATTGGACCTCAGCTGCTGTCTATACATGGTTCTTCCCAGATGCGATGGGACGTCTGCAAATCAGATATACTGACATACATAGTATGGTCTCCATACCATCTCGGTGCATCCTAGTCATGGAATCATACCATTGCTTCTAAAGGGAAATATTCAAGGCAGTCACACAGCCTGTCCCTCGTGAACGTTGTCCAGTCTATATATATCCTGTTTGGATGAAGAATGTTAGGCTTTTATAAGGAAAATAAAGCATCTGGAGACCCAGACATAGCAGATAGCCTTATCGATTTCATGGACACTGCCAGAGGCACTCGTGGCGAGGAAACTACAGGATCACCCAACTTTACGCGCTTCAGCCGGAAATGCTGGAGCTTGATTCGAGCACTTGGCATCTCTCAGCAGCCACCAATTCAAAATCACCCGGTTGTCAAGTCAAATCCTGTAGATGGCCAGTTATTATAAGTGGCAAAATTACCCATTAAGAACAACACCAACTTCCAGTGCGAGATGATGGAGTCAATACTGCAATTGGAAGTAATATGAACTAGGTCGAAATGCTCCAGAGGCATTTATACCAACAGAAATTGAAGCAGTGCTATAGAGCATCAAATCAGGCAAATCAGCAGGATATGACTGCCTGAATTCCTGAAGCCTCTAGGCCCCATAGCAAAATAATGGTTTGCTGCTCTTTACACTCAGGGTTGTTAGAGAAAAGTGCAGGCCGACTTGTCGCACCAGGCAAAGATTATTTCAATGCCAAAGCCTGGCAAACACCCCAAAATGAGGCGAGTTATAGGCCGATCTCATTGGTTTCAGTCTGTTTTAAAGTACTGGAGCGCGGTTTTTGTTTCCGAAGAAATGGTCCTGACTTGGAGAATATCATAGTTGTTGAACATGCAGACTTCAGGCATGACCCTAGCTTGTGTGATCAAGTCCTTATCCTGTTATAAAAAAAACAGGTTTTAGAGATACCTTGAAACTGAATTTGTTTTTCTAGATCTAACATGGGCATGTACGGTTGTTGTTGAAAATTTTCAGAGCATTGCCAAGCTGGATAGTTGAGACTACTAAACTTTTTCTTTGCAACAGGTACTTCAGAGTGCACAATATAAAGAGCTGCGGATCATGGAGGAGTCTAACGGACTCCCACAATGGTCTGTTATTTCGCCATGTTTGTTCAATGTTTATATCAATGACTTACGTGTATAACACAGTCTCGTAAGTTAAGGTATGCAGATGCCGTTACTATCGGGCCCCCAAACCGCTCATTTCATGAGCTTGAAGGAATACTAAAAAAGTACCTGAAGGGTATGATAGACTTTTTTAAGCAATGGCGTCTACAGCCAAGCGCAACAAAGACAGTCTTCAGCGTTTTCCTCTTTAACAAAGCAAATGCGAAAAGTGAGCTTTGCATCCTCCTCGATGGGCAGCAAATAAAACAGGACCCCACACAAACACAAATCTGCAGAAAAACTCGAAACAACCTACTCCGCAAATTGGCTTGCTCAACCGGGGGATCTAGTGCTCAGACACAAAAGACATCAGCATCAGAAGAGTATTACGCTCTTGTCTGGGCTCTATCTTCACACAGCAAGTTAATTGAAGTCCAGCTCAACACAGCAATGCACACAATCTCTGGAACACTACATCCTAATCTTTTACCATGGCTGCCAGTAATCAGCAACATTCCTCCTTCACATCTATGTTGCCAGAAAGCAACAACAAAAGTGTTGGCTAAGGACTATGTTATTGCAAAAACTTCTACTCTACATGGACATCACCTCAAATCGAGCGGACCGCTTGATTTCAAGACGCCCAGTATGGTTAGGTTAGTTGCCGGAAGATATGACAGCTATTCCGGCATGGAGCGTTGGGCGGTCTTCAACTGATGTCGTAAGTCACTCCCTCGTAGTTGAACCATCTGTCTGCCTTCCTGGCTTTATCCTGGCAGTAATCCTTGTCCGATGGGGCCTGGTCGTTGTTGTTCCTGTTGTTGTGGAGATCTTCAGACACACACACATTGTTAAAACTACTATCAACTGACAAATTTCCCCTGGTGGACTGCAGGCTCTGCATGTTGCCGATGATGACGCTGTTTGATGGCTGAGCACGCAAGGCACACGAATATATTTAAAACAAAAATTCATATTCGAGAAACACTAACGCTCATATATTTATAAAAGGGTTGTAATTCATAGTTGCACTACATAATAAAGTTAGATATTAGTAATTAGTAATAACCATGAAATGTTTAAACGTATTCACAAACCATATTTTTACATCATTACCTACGTACTCATTGGGACTGTATGTATTTTGCATCTTGGAATTTGCAGGCTCTTTTAGGGAAGAAGACTTTGAAGTTTAGGGTTGGAAATTATTTCCGAGTGATTTTGTAAACATTCCAAGTTCAATGTAGGTATGTGATCATTCTCGATACACACACATACAAACACACACACAGACACACACAATTATTTAATCTCGGGTACTGCGTTCCTGAAAACCTATGTGTGCAAAACAGGCTGAAACTAGGTCAAACATGTTAGCATTTTACATTAGCTAACTTAATGCTGTAAAAGACTAGATGATATGTCATATTATTGAAATCTCAGATGCTATTTAAAAATTGGTGTAGCACATTTATTTGGTTAACATTAGCAAGAAAAACAAACGATAACTTAGTTTCAAATGTGATTGATATTAATAAATTGTTGTTTGTTGTTTGTTATTATTATAATCGTGTGCGTTGATTTTGTAAAGAGGAAACCCAATTGGACTACAATTTATTTCATTTCGTTATTTAATATTTCGTTTCGTTCAAGTTTATGTTGTGATTTTTAAAGTTTGGCGGGCTTTGTAGTGCCATCTAATGTCTTAGTTTTGGGTCACGTAGTTCTATCTGGGTATATATACGGGACTAATGTGGCTGCTTTGTTAGTGTGCCTGGAAGCGGCGTGACGTCCATTGCAGTGTAGCAACATAACAGCCAGCCAGAGCCAGCACACTTGTTCGTATTTTGTTGGGTAGGTGAGAGCCCGGCCAGGGATCTGAAAAGGTTAGGGACAAGGTCTTTCATCTGCTAGCAGCTCGGCACTACAAGGCGTGTCTAAGTGAACGCGGAGAGATTGCAATTATACACGTTTCAACTGGGGTTATTTCTTATTTCATCATTTAGCGCTGTAGTCTTTCTCTATATCGATTCTAGCGGATTACGAAGCGACTCTGCTACCACTCGGCGACTGCGTCCCCATCGGCGACAAGAAGAAGACCCAGTCGGCGACTGAAACTGCGACAGTCGGCGACCCTGCGACCAAGATGGTGACCCATTCGGCGACTCTGCCATAATTCGGCGATTGCGACCAGTCGGCTACCATACGACCAGTCAGCGACCCTGCACAAATTCTGCGACTCAGTCGGTTACTGCGACCGAGACAGCGACACAGATGGTAACTGCAACCAAGACAAGTCTACGACACAGTCGGCAATCAGAGGAAGACCTGTCAGCGACCATGCCACAAATTTACTACCCAAACAGTGACTGCGACAGAGACAGCGACATAGTCAGCGACCACAGCTATGACCCCTTCGGTGACAAGAAGAAAACCCAGTCTGGACCGTATGAACAGTCGTTGACCATAAGAAGATTAGTCGGCGACCCTGCACCAAGTCGGCGACACAGTCGGTGACTGTTTCCTCGTCATCGACCAAGTCTGCAAACAGTTGGCAACCCTGCGACAAGTAGGCAACAGAGAGCGATCCAGCGACTTGTTTGTGACAAAATCGGAGACACCCAAGAAGCCAATAATAAAATAGTATCCCTCTGAGATAGAAATCTGTTTCACTCTGGAGTGCCAATCATCAGCGGGGTATCACTCTTAATACAAGACCTATCATAATGAAAACCCAGGTAGCGAGACTTAGGGCAGTATAGCCGAGGGAGTGTTCCGCTATAATATTTTACATACCCATCCTTACCCAAAACCTCTCTTATCATCACAACTTAGCCCAGAGACTCAGGAGTCATAACCAGAAAGAACAAAATATCCATTTGGTCTTCAGTGTGTCTTTCTGCTTGAACTTCATATGTAAAGTTTGGTCACATATTAAAACAATATCACTTTAAATGTAACTAGCAATTATTTTAAACTGTCGTCTACCACTCTTCAGACGTTTATGTGACATTCAAAGTAATAAATTGGCAGATGGATGCAGGACACAACAACGTTTCAGTTTCTGTCTCTTGTAATAACGAACACACTGAGAGAGAGAGAGAGAGAGAGAGAGAGAGAGAGAGAGAGAGAGAGAGAGAGAGAGAGAGAGAGAGAGAGAGTATTAAATACGCCCAGTTGTCGCTGCATTTAGTCACATTGAAAGCCAATTATATTGTACCATCTAATGTATTGTAACAAAGAGCAATTAAAAAGGGAGAAAACTAGGTTCCCCGTTGTTCATTTTGTTTCTGCTTCTTATTGCATTTATTATTCTTATACCATTGGCGGTTACTGTCATTCTTGAAATTTCCTCGGCTAATACACATTTCCTGTCAATTGCCATTTATAATACTTAATATAATTTTCATGACATGTTTTATTTTTCTTAGATAATGATGCTAATGAAAGCTGTAAAAGCAAGGCTAACAAAAACCAACAGCAACATATAATTCGGAATACAGTGCTTAAATCTACAATTTTTTTCCTATCACTCAATTTCGTGGTCTTTTATTCTATTACCATTTAGAAAGAAAAAATTCAGAATTAATTTTTATAGTGAGACTTCCTGATGCTCAAGCAAAGCTAATAACAGAATTATTATGCATGTTTCTCCATACTATATTTGAATGAATGTCTATCTATAATATATTTGAATGTAGTCTATCTATAATATATTTGAATTAATGTCTGTCTATATTATATTTGAATGCATGACTATCTATAATATATTTTAATGCGTGTCTATCTATATTATATTTGAATACATGTCTGTCTATAATATATTTGAATGAATGTTTATCTATAATATATTTGAATGAATGTTTATCTATATTATATTTGAATGCATGTCTATCTATAATATATTTGAATGAATGTTTATATAAAATATATTTGAATGCATGTGTATCTATAATATATTTGAATGCATGTCTGTCTGTAATATATTTTAATTCGTGTCTATCTATAATATATTTGAATGCGTGTCTATCTATAACATATTTGAATGCATGTCTATCTATAATATTTTTGAATGTATGACTATCTATAATATATTTGAATGCGAGTCTATGTATAATATATTTGAATGCATGTCTATCTATAATATATTTGAAAGCATTCTATTTATAATATATTTGAATGCGTGTCTATCTATAATATATTTGAATGCATGTCTATCTATAATATATTTGAAAGCATGTCTATTTATAATATATTTGAATGTGTTAATGAACAATTTATAGTATTTATTTCAAAAGAGTTGTCATACAACTGTTTCAAACGTTAACTCAAATACAAAAATCGTGACATAATAAAACTTAAATCATGTAATTCAATTTATATATTTTAGTCTCAGTATGACAGAAAATGTTGATAATATCCAGTCACTACAAGATTCCAAATTTCCATAATATCCGGGCACAACAAAGATTTCGAAAAATTTCCATAGCACCCGGGCACAACAAAAATTTTAAGCAGAAATGTGTGAAACAGATATCTTGACTAACATAATTGTTTAATGATGAAAAAATCGCAACATTATTGAAATGGTACAGATAATTAATTTAAAAGAGTACAGTAAATGTAAAAAACATTTAAAAAGTTAAATCTTCATTCATACATGTATATGTATATATATATATGTATATATATATATATATATATATATATATATATATATATATATATAAATATATATATATATATATATATATATATATATATATATATATATATATATGTATGTATGTATGTATGTATGTATGTATGTATGTATGTATGTATGTGTGTGTGTGTGTGTGTGTGTGTGTGTGTATGTATGTATGTATGTATGTATGTATGTATGTATGTATGTATGTATGTATGTATGTATGTATGTATGTATGTATGTATGTATGTATGTATGTATGTATGTATGTATGTATGTATGTATGTATGTATGTATGTATGTATGTATGTATGCATGCATGCATGCATGCATGCATGCATGCATGCATGCATGCATGCATGCATGCATGCATGTATGTATGTATGTATGTATGTATGTATGTATGTATGTATGTATGTATGTATGTATGCATGTATGTATATTTGCATGCATGTATGTATGCATGTATGTTTGCATGTATGTTTGTATGTAGTCACAGTTTCATCAATAAGTTTGTTAGAGAAAAGACTACATAGATATAAACTTATCCTTATGAGACGATTTATTGTCGTTTGGAAATCATAATCATGTTTCCTTTTCTTAACTTAAATTAAGATAAAACAATTTAAAAAAACAACTACCACTAATTCATCCTTTTCTTATTTGCTCTTTTTCTTCTTCTTCGTCTAATAATAATATATATATCAATAATACTAACAACAACAACAACGATAATAATAATAATTATAATAATAATAATAATAATAATAATAATAATAATAATAATAATAATAATAATAATAATAATAGCGATAAATGACAAAAGAATGAAGCTATATAAATTTAATACTGAAAGGGGTTTCTCTGTAACGCTTGGCCGAGAGACACGTTTGGTTTCATATCGAATATGCTAGGTACAAGTTATAACTTATTGCAATTAAGGAACGTGTTTAATCTGCCAATTTGTCTTTAAACCTTACCACCTAAAATATGAAATTTTAATGTTGAAAGAAAAGATATGTTTCTTCAGAGAAAAATCTAATTGTAATTTTGCTTTTCGTTTTTCTTCAGGCAAATTCTTTATATTACTCATCATTAATGAATTTAAGTATTTTATCTATATTACTGAGCAAGCAATAAGTCTTGAATTAAATTTAGATGCAATGTAGATCTCATAGTGTCATATTTTGTTTATATATTTACTCAATAATGCGTCTACATCAAAATCCAGCCGTCTTTTAGAAACATATAATCAAGACAAATTATAAATACTATTACATTTTTATGTTAAGTATTGATTTTGGGATCTTTAAAATTTGAAAAAGAACTATTTGTTGGCTTCTTCTTACTGCGAATATTCTAATATTACTTCAGTTACATTATTGCGCTACTAAGTATAAAACAAAATTATTTATATTAATAAATCCAAGTCGTTTCACTTACCGTAAATTTGTTTCTATTAAACCAAAATGACTCCCATCTGCCGAGAAATGTTAATGTTGAGCATGAATGTCCGTATCACACATTGCAAGGCAAATGATTCAAAATCCCATATGGTTATTTTCTTTCAAACTGAAAATATCAAAGTAGACCTCCTAATGTTTTGGAGTAGCAATTTGAGTCTTAAAAATTCTATTCCGTTCAGAACAAGAGAATAGATTTTCCATTAATGCTGATGCCAATAATAGAGATACTAAATCAGTACCTGTCATACAACCGATCTAGTAATCCATATGGAGATAAAGCTTGCTCTTTACAAAGGAACGACTGGAAATCATGCTCCAAGAATCAATTTTCTTTGCGAATGAGTAAACAACCCACCGTAAATCTTTATGAAGTTGGATTGTCTAGTATCTGTCAACGCTATTATTTTATCGTTTTGTGAACGTTCATGTTTATGTCATATATAGATGAATTGATGCTGAAATACCATGCCTTACTCTTACAATTCGTTTCTACTAAATGAGGCAGTTCCGAGAAAGCCAGTTCATTTCCCATGTTTATTGATTTCTCCGGCTCCTCTGTCTATGACAATGACAGTAACGCCATTTTCACTATGGAATGTTACTATATCCGCAAATCCGTAGATCCTCAGTTTTTATCAGACAGTATGTATCTATATATGAAGACATGCATGCATTTTTGTATGTATGTATGTATGTATGTAAGTATGTATGTATGTATGTATGTATGTATGTATGTATGTATGTATGTATGTATGTATGTATGTATGTATGTATGTATGTATGTATGTATGTATGTATGTATGTATGTATGTATGTATGTATGTATGTATGTATGTATGTATGTATGTATGTATGTGTGTGTGTATGTATGTATGTGTGTACGTACGTACGTATGTATGTATGTATGTATGTATGTATGTATGTATGTATGTATGTATGTATGTATGTATGTATGTATGTATGTATGTATGTATGTATGTGTGTGTACGTACTTACGTACGTACGTACGTACGTACGTACGTACGTATGTATGTATGTATGTATGTATGTATGTATGTATGTATGTATGTATGTATGTATGTATGTATGTATGTATGTATGTATGTATGTATGTATGTATGTATGTATGTATGTATGTATGTATGTATGTAGGTCGGTAGGTAGGTAGGTATTTATCTATGTATGTATGTATGGACGTACGTGTGTGTATTGATATATGTATGTATTATGCATATATGTAAGTTTGTGGCTTATGACTAAAAAAACGGCATACGAGTTACACAGAAAATTGACATTTGATTGTCACCTTGCAAGTACTTTAATGGTGGCAATCGATAATCTCATATAAATACTTTACAGAATTAACGTGCGTGGGATTTTCGGGGTCAAAGATGGACGTCTTGTTACAAATGTCCATATACTTGCTAGGATTATCGTGGCGATCAAATGAGTAATACATTGGGGTAAGGTGTGAAGTCTCATTTAAAACATTGTTCAAATTTTTAACATATGTAGAAGCATTGGGACAAGATTTCAAATACTATGTTAAACGTCCATAGTTTTAACACGCTGTGTCTGTATGGTTGGAAGTGAAGACCTAATGGTGATGCTTGTTCTAGATTTATCGGATGCTGTCATCTAGTAACAAGATGGGAACTGTAATGTTAAACTTACATTGCCATCCAATATTAACACCAAGTCATCTGGTGATTGGAGAGAATGAGAAAGAGTATAAAACCTAACTTCTCTATCCTGTTATAATTGACATGCTATCTCCTTAAGAAAAGGTAAAACCCTTCTCCCCTATTACTTACATGTAATATCATTAGAAAAAGAGTTTTTTTTAAAAAAAACCTGTCCCGTATAACCTCCCTGCCATCCTATCTTAAACAGTTCAACCACCGTTATCAGCGGTATAATGTCTATAACGCTACCAGTTGAGTGGAAAATGTGAATAAATGTTAGGAATATACAAACTATACAAGCTGACATACTTATACACCCACCCACATGGAACATAATGGTTATAACAGGATGGAGAAATAATTAACTCACATTCAAGACAGACATTAGTTTTACAATCCTAAAGAAACATATTGATTGTTTTAAAACCTGCATAAAGCTACACAGGGTTATAAATATGTAATGATGTCAATCTTTTCTCTTCCGTCCTTCTATTGTGCACTGGATTTAGTACATTAACAAATATTAACCAATGTCAATTCGTCTCATTAACACTTGTTTATAGCTTTAGATTTAACACAATAAGTGACGTATTGGCTGCAAAAAGAGATTAGTTTCAAAATTCGCCACGTTGTCAAGCTTAGTCAGAAGTTTATCTGTTGATAAGTGTCTACGGTATGACATTCAAATTTGGAAACCTCAAAAACTAAATTGCATTGAAGATATGTACAATGCACTGAGAATATGTGCTTGTCAACGAAATAGTTTGCAGTTTCTTTCAAAAATGGGAAATTACCTTAATCGTATGGAAAGACATGACATGTAAGATTTTGTACAGCAATATCTGTGATTTATTCCCCTTTACATTAAACTTTTGAGATAACTTGTAATGTTGTATGCCAAATCAAAGACTAACAGAGAGAGAGAGAGAGAGAGAGAGAGAGAGAGAGAGAGAGAGAGAGAGAGAGAGAGAGAGAGAGAGAGAGAGAGAGAGAGAGAGAGAGAGAGAGAGAGAGAGTCTTAGTTACAGTTCAAGATTGAAAGTCGCAAGAACTGAAGTGATTGAAGTTATGCATCTTGCGTGGAATATATGCGCATGTTATGAAATACATTACTTTGTTCCTGAAAATAGCAGAACCTTATCAATACTAAAGTAACACATCAAAGGATATAAACAAGTATGATTTAGGCATATTCATAATGAAAGTTAAGTTGTCTCTGTTCTAATGTCATTATGGTTCTGTTTTAATTTGTTTAACTGCATACAAATCAATATGAAAAATAGAAACATATCACAATATCCATTTGTGTTCATATTTCTTGCTATCATTCGCTTTTTAATGTTAATTCATTCACTGGCATTGCTTCATCTGCTCTTTCTTCTGTTATTTGCATTACATTTGTTTATTTGAATGTTTCTTCTTTACCATTTCTTCTTCTTCTTCTTCTTCTTCTTCTTCTTCTTCTTCTTCTTCTTCTTCTTCTTCTTTTTCTTCTTCTTCTTCTTCTTCTTCTTCTTCTTCTTCTTCTTCTTCTTCTTCTTCTTCTTCTTCTTCTTTTTCTTCCTTCCTTCATTCCTTCCTTCCTTTCTGACGACTTTACGTTCTAGTGCCACTGTGGATCAATATCCCTATTCTTGCTAAAGGATAGCATACATATTTAGTGGATGTTCACTTTATTTGCCGCATTTTGTGAATGTTATGTAGCCCAATGCAATTTTCTTGTTATAAAAATTGTTTTGATTTTTGTATCAAGATGAGTAGCTTGCAGTATCTTCTGAGGTCTTGATGGAAGTGCGCTTTAAATTGACTTATATATGTTGGGACTCTTCGGTCTTTAAAGACTGAAATTGCATAAGCGTATCCTCTAATACAGATGTGCCATTATACAGAGAGAGAGAGAGAGAGAGAGAGAGAGAGAGAGAGAGAGAGAGAGAGAGAGAGAGAGAGAGAGAGAGAGGGGAGGAGGGCAGGTAAGGGGGAAAAATCACATTTGAATATTAAGCCATCTGGAAAAAAAATCATAAAATTCTAAGCAGAAAAGCAAAGTCAAGACCAGTATCAGTACCGCTCATAATTTCAGAGAATTTAAAGAGCAAATCCAAATGCCACTTTTCTCGTCTTTCTCCTCAAAACCGCCATAATAAAGTTCTCCAGAAAAGAAAGCAATCACTTGGTCGCATTGAGGACATTGTTTGCATTAAAACCACTTCCAATGTAACTTCTGGAAAATTTCGAATGTTGAAATATAAAAATATTCAAGTCCCATGTCCCCAATGTTAAAGCGGCTGCAATTTATATTTGTTCGAGTTGAAAATACAATGTCAGAGCAAATGTTAGGCACGTTCTTTGCCAGCTTTACCGAGTAAAATATTTAAATGGGAAATACCGTGCTAAAATCACCATCGGCAAATAATTCTTATGCAGTGATATTTTGTAATACTATTTAAACTATTAAGTTTCCCATCGATTACTGTTTCTTAGAAAACGCTGAGTTAGGACGATAAAAAATATTTATTTTGAAATAGGGGTGGGTGACTAATGCTGGTATGGTAGGGGATTTTAAAATAATTGTTAGAACGCTTAGAGTGAATCAGCTATATGAGCAATAATTATATGAGAAGGAAAAATGTTTCCGGATTTGCGATATTTGTGAATTGTTAAAAATTTTATATTGTCCAATTATGCGTTTAGAACATTTCAATGAAAACACTTCTTCAATGAAAAACATCTCATCCATGTCTTTACTATCCCTTTCAATTTCTTAACTTAATTAATGTTTCTGTGGGGAAGATGTTAAGAAAAATATATTGACCTACAGAGTGTTCCAAGAAAGTGAAGAAAAACCAATAAATTGAGGAAATTTATAAGCAGGAGAATGGTCTATTCCAGTGACACAACAGAAGAAAAATACAATCTAGAATTACATTACAAAACCAGAAAAAGAACGTCTTTTATATATGGTGTTAAATTTTATTGTTATGCTTGTGAATTAAATATCCCCAAGCGTAAATGACTCTATGTCTGGAATTTCATTTCATTGTATGGAAGAAACACAAATGTATTCCTAAGAACCACAGACACACAATCCAGAGTACCATGTTTATTGTACTTTATTTTGGTCTTTATGTCTTTTGCCTTTTAGACTTTCGATTCTTCAACATTTGTCATTACTCATGGGTAACATTTCATTCATCGCATTAAATCTTAAGTAACAAGTACACTTTTCAAGAGATTAAATGGGTTTCGGGAAGGTCAATCTTGAAAACAAATCCAGGGCTGAATCAACAGTAAATTTGTCACAGACTGAAATAACAAATACGTCTCAAAAAGCGCTGACATTTCATTAGACGTGCTGCAGATCAAGCGACGATTGGTAGTATCATATAGTGCGAGAATTAAAACAATAACACACATCAATATTACAAATTCTAAACCATATGCTAGGTAGAAACACACACTATACACCCATAAATATTTATTGGCGAGCACTCATGAAGTGAAAAGGAGAGAACAAGCTGAAGAGGAAAGCAAACTCAGGTTAAATGGCATGCATTAATAAACTACCTCAAACGGGTAATGATTTAATACCAAAGTTATAAAACAAGTTCAATGATGCTCAAATTTCTCGCGCCAAAGCTAGCAAAAGCTGAATATTATTACACGAGTTTCTTATATTTAATATCAAATCAATTATTCATCTGAGATTTTTTTCTCACATAGTGTTTTTTAGTGGAAATTTTTTGGATGGAAAGAAGAACTAATAATTTCATTGATTATGACATTCTTTGCACCTTTCATTTGTTGTGATTAAAAAATAGTTCCAACCAAAGGTGAACTAGTATTAACGTTTAAAAGTAGATTATACTTTTCCTCCAAGAGATAATTCAAACAACAAGCGTCCTTCTGAATAAACAGATCATTTTACACAGACAAAATAATTTTAAAACAGAGAATATCCAATATGTTTGATGTCGCATTGTTTGGTGAACAGTCTGTACAGCTGACAATCCATGTTTACATGTCCTTAAAGTGTTCCTTTCATAACCAAACAATACATTGATATTGCGATATTCATGTGAAAGAAGGTTTACTAGATGCAGAAATTCCCATATTTACCGGAATGTATTTGGTACCGACTATTTGCAGTATTTGAAACCGTAGACTACAGAATATGCAAACAAATTTCATGTTGACTCGGAATTGCAGCACATATCTACGGCTTAAATATGTAGTTTTAGGACAAAAATTTGTGTTTTGAGTGTTTTGAGACCAGTTTATGTCCAAATTCTTATGTGAACAGAGGTGAGATTATTTACTTCGTCTTGTGCCTTGAGCCATTATTCATGTTATGATTAGTTATACATGACAGAACAATCCCTTGTAGGGGTAAAGTAGCCATACTGAAGCATATAAGACCATTTTTTACCATTGCCTTTTTTGCGAGTCGATTCGAAAAATTGCGCCCAAAATATTCATTGAAAACAAAATATGTTCTAAGGTTGGGCTAAAAGGTTTTCCCACGATTGCAACCAATCAATAGAGAATACTGTGCAATAATTTTATGGGGTTATTTGTCCAATCATAATCACATAAAGCGATATTTTAACGTGTGGTAATATCAAAGATATGAAACTGCACACACCAGAGGAAACCTTTACCTATCATATGATAAGTGTGCATGTAGAATTCAACACAAATATATCCGTTGTTGTAAATCATGTACGGAACCAAGCATTACAATTTGTGTTGTTGCCATATAGACAAATCACCTTGAAAGTAAAGACATTTCTTATCATATGATTGGCCATGTTATGCTCAGATTTCCCAAATAATATTAAAGCCAGTGACAATTTGTATCATCAAAAATAATATTACAAATCCTATTCTAACTTTAAACTTTTAGTCGTATTTTCATTGCTATAAGGAATAAATATATCAAGATTCATGTATGTGTAACTCTATGACCAAGTTGTCTTAAACAAATTAATAGAAAAGAACAAAAACCAGCCGATTTTGTAAAATTCAACAATTAATTTAATCTCCTAGACTACAAAGTTAATGTTTGAAAAGAAATTACTGTATTGTGAATTAAATACCATGATAGTACACAAAGTTCTACTTTTAAAATCATATAGTATTCCGAAATGATTCTAGCGTTGTTCCTTAATGAATGCTTAAAGTAGATGTCCGTATCTAAATCACAATAGTTTCCAATAGTGTTTTAATTCTCAATTTATAAGCACTTTTTAATTAATAAATTAAATCCTCCAAATTTAATAAATTAAATCCTCCAAACACAGTTGATTCCTTTCTGATTCATGTTGCAGAATGGAACGAGTAATTCTGAAATATAAAAGAGTTACGAAACAAGAACAAAATCAAGACGGCATATTTTCTTGCATGAAATGCAAAACAACTTGCTTTCAGAATATTCTTAATTTTATTATTAATTATTAATAAATTCCTAAAGAACCGCTAGACTTTTAGATCAACATCTGCATAAAAGTACACTTAAGAGTACATTGATCTTAACATATCTTAAAATATCTTAATATCATAGGCAAATAGTATCTATTAGCTATAAGCATACTGTTTATTAAAAGAAAACATTAGTCATGTGGGCCCAGATGCTACCCTAATTTATGAATAAAACTCAACTACATAATACAAATTATATGTAACTAACATATAGTCATGTGCAAAAGCCAACACATAATACATATAACACCTCCCTTCAAAAAGAGAACGAATAATCATACAATAGACCTTTTGTTGTACATGTCAGTGCCTAATTTCAATATTGTATTCCTGCGGCAAAATCCAAAACATTAACACTCCCTGGATTCTGTCATTTGATATTGGAAGTAATGAGGCTGAGATTATTGAATACAATAATCGGAGAGTGAGCTGAACTAATATACACTTCATGCAGATTCAAAGGCGAACTGAAAGCTAAATATTAGTTAATGACTGTAGAATAATTTATTTTATGCTTGTTTAAAGTTTTATAAAATAGCATTCTGGATGATTCGTAAATTGTCTTATTTTTTGAATCAATATTTCTCCAACACTTGCATCAACATTGTAAATGATTGACTGACATTCGGATGTGAAATAACGTGTTTACGCTTAAATCCTCTCGACATTTGTCAGACCAATAAAACATGGTTCTATTATTCAATAAATTGATCACGGGCTCTGCAATTATTGAAAACTTTGAGCAAAATCTCAGAACATTTTCAGCTATTAAAAATAATCGCACGAGATGGTTTTTTAATTATAGGTACGGGGAATTCAGAACTATCATTAGCCTTAACTTCTACACAGGCACAAGAGAATTTTCTTTTACTTGAATTATGCAACAAATTTGCACCACTGAGTCGGTAAATAACCTCAGAATGGTTTTCAAGTTATCGTCCCAAGTATTGTTGGTAGATTATAACGTTACCAATGTTAACATAGCATTTATTTAATCTAGATTTAATTATTTATTTAAAAGCTGAAAAGATGGAAGCAAAAATTCAATACCAAATGGGAACGCTGAAGGTCGCTCTGAACGTTAAAAAAGACCGAAGCTTGCTTAGCTCTTTCCGAGAGTGAACGTTGCCAGAATCCTTTCAAATGTCAAATTTGGAGACATATTTGCATTTCCAATCTTCTCAATGCAGTCATCGATTCTTGGCATTGGAAATGAATCCACTTTGGTGAATGTGTTTGCTATTGTATATTCAGTACACATGCGGGAAATATTATATGTTTTGGGTACAATAATTCATGGTGAACTCGCCTACCAGGAGTTGTAATAATATTGCTTTCTTTTCGCCTGTATACAGACCATACTTTTTAACCTATAGAAGACTTAAGGTACAGGCAAGAGATCCAAAACTCCATCACCAGATTGAAAATTAATTTCCTTTGATTTTCTGTCATACGATCATGTCAGTTTTTTTCTAAGTAGAGTTAAGATAAATGTTGCTACTTCACAATCCTTTGACAACGTACATTGGAGATCAGAATCATTGTGAACAATATTAATGATTCTTAAAATGGTTCCCTAACAGAAAAGAAAAAACATCAGATGAACACCGTATATCAATCATTCGCGGTATCACACCAAGCAGGCTGATTCATATTCTACAAATTTTGAATAAACCTTTCCGAAGCTTCTAGACTTTCAGAGTTTATAGACAGAAAACTTAAACTGTTGGATACCTAATGTTTGCATGACTTAGTTAAAATTCCGAACAAAAGTTCAGATTTTACAGAGTTAGAAAGCAAAAATGTTCAAACAATAATTTTATTAAAGCTTCTACTTGGGTTTTGTTTTCTTGTTCATCAAGGTAATCGTCTCTGGACATTTTATAGATGCACACAATATGGTCAACAATTATGGGTTGCATGACTTGGCGTTAGATAAGGGACTGACTCAGTCTACAATTATTCTGATAAATACAGGAATACCTTCCATGCGCCCTAGTCAAACCAATGGGAAATTATTGAATTAATCTATAACCGTCCAATAACCCTTCAGTCAATGAGAAAGTAAACATAAGTATATATATATCTTCTTTTCCAATTAAGGTTTGGATTTAAATTGGCATTTTTCTTGTTCCCCATTTATCCTGTTTCTCATTTTCTTCTTTCTGCAATTGTACTGATCGTTCCTCTTTCTGATTTTGGATTGCCATCAAGCCTTATTTTTTAGCTCAAGCCTTCGTAACTCTTTTTCTGTCTGATTCGTTTTTAATTTCAGTCGTTTTAATTTCACTTCAGATGAAGATAGTGACGTTTTAACAAACCCAAAGCACATTTATCCAACTAATTATTTTCCCACAAATAGTGAACCAAAATATATTTTATTTATTGCTTCGTAAAAGATTCAGTGGCTGCAGAATGTCTTGTTCTCCATCAGGCTGTAACAGAGAGAGAGAGAGAGAGAGAGAGAGAGAGAGAGAGAGAGAGAGAGAGAGAGAGAGAGAGAGAGAGAGAGAGAGAGAGAGAGAGAGAAAGAGAGAGAGAGAAACATAGAGAGACAGAGAGAAAACGAAAGAGAAAGATTTGCATCTCACGGCACATGATTTTTCTAATTCTTCTAATTGTTATTTATAGCTGCAAAAAGTAGTGATTATCTTTAAGTAGCCTTCGTGACTATGGTCTCTTTTGTAAATATATAGGACATATTTCTATAAGAGGAATACGTAAATGCTTACGTTTACTTTCTCATTGAATGAAGGGTTATTGGACGGTTCTAGATTAATTCAATAATTTCCCATTGGTTTGACTAGGGCGCATGGAAGGTATTTCGAACTATTTAATGAGTGCTATGATCTCACACCTGGTTTTATGTTGTGAAATATTGTTGAAACAGAGGTGTGTATATAAGGAGAGAACTTAGCAAGCAGATTCATTCCTTTTTCGAGATATTCATATTTCTTGTGTTCCTGTTGTTCCAATTCTGCAGGTATGTTGCATGTTGTACTTATATATTATTTTAGAGGAAAACGTTTGTTTTGACTGTTCAGTGGAAATAAAAATGTTTATTTTTGACCTACAATATTATTTTTGAAATATTATGAATTATTCAAAAATATTCTGGATAACATCATTTTTAAAACAGTATATTTC